>PVJC01034986.1:0-18503 GCA_004026665.1 Murina feae
TGTGTGTGGTGTGTGTGGGGGTGTGGTGTGCGTGTATGGTGTGTATGGGTGTGAGTGTGTGTATGTGTGTATGGTGTGCATGTGTGGTGTGTGTGGGTGTGTGGTGTGCATGTGTGCATGTGTGTGGTGTGTGTGTATGTGTGTATGGTGTGCATGTGTGGTGTGTGTGGTATGTGTGTACATGTGTATTGGGGGGCAGGAGGGTGTAAGGTGAAGCTCAGAGGGATGAGAGGAAGGGAGGAACCAAGAAGAGCAAAGGGGCTCTGTTACCTGGAACTTCAGCAGGAAGTTCTCCTGTACAGGCAAGAGCCTGGAAAGAAGATGTGAGAGCAGAGGTTAGAGGCCGAGCAGAGGCGAGAACGGCCGGCACCCGGTGGGTGCGGGAGCCGAGCCTGTGGCTATGGAGACGGCCACCGGGCACTGAATGCCCTGGAGTTAGTGGAACGTTCTAAAAGGAGGAGACGGACACATTGAGGTGTGGCCTTGCGATTCTATCTGGCTTTGCCTGGAGCTTCGGGAGGCCTGACCTGTCACCTGTCGCATGGACGGGTCTGAGAGTCGGGATGGGAGCACAGAGCGCTGGGCGGAGGGCAGGCACCTACCGGGACATCTCCGAGAGGCCCAGTTTGCCATCGCCATTCAAGTCAAACATCCGCAGCTGTTGGGGACAGAAAGAGGTGCTTGGGTTACTCGCTTTGACCTTCCCCTTCTGGAGAGGGAGGACGACGGGTGGAGTAGGCTCATGCCTCCTCTGAGGTCGCTGGGGGCCGGGGGCCAGCCTGGTGTAGAGGGTCACTGTTCCTCCCTCCCCTCCTCAGGGAGAAGGCCGCAGAGGCCCGCAGGCCAGCCCCAAAGGCCCACCCTCTCCAAGGTTATCCTCTCCAGCGCGGTGGAGGTTGTCATGGAAACGGATGCTCCTGGTCTCAGTGAGTGCCTCAGAGAAGCTGTGTGGGGCCAGGCGCTAGAGTCCCTTCTCCAGCTGCCACCAGGTGTCACTTCACCGGGACCCGAAAAATGAGCCAACAACACTCTGCAGACCACAATCTGAGTGGCTTGGCCCTGAGTCCTGCGCCCCGGGGGAGGGGCCCTCTGCCCACTCACTATGGTCTGGGTGTACTCCTGGAGCTTGGGCTCATCATACGGCCGGTTGGCCTTCTTCAGCAGGTCCGACAGGAACCCCTGGAAAGCAAAGGCCTCTTCAGAGCCCCCGACTCAGCCAGCCCCTCAGCCCCAGTCCTTCGTGCCATTCACATAGCTGCATCCCGCAAACCCTCGAACCCTCTCCTGTTTGTGGAGTGACCTCAGAGGCTTGGAGGTGACTCCGGGTGCAGCCTCACCCCATAGAAAAGGCCTTAGAAACTGGCTCGGACTCCTCAGAAGCCCAGGACCCAGGCTAAGCTGTGCCTGGGGCCACTGGTCTCAGAGGAACACAGGGGAAGACCAACAAGCCAGAGGCTGATCGCTGGGTTGCCTTAGGCTGCCTCTCCATGCACGGTGTGTGGGTGGCAAAGTTTGGTTGAACTCTGCTCCCTGGTACCCATTTCACTCGGCTGCCCTGAGCCAGACCTCACCCACTGTCTCCTCCTTCCCCAGGTTCCTTAAACCACCCCCAATCTGACTCCAGGCCCATTCTCCGTCCCCTCACACCCTCCTCGAGGCCCATCCTACCTTGAGCTCGTTGGCTTCAATGTAGCCACTTCTGTCTGTGTCGTACTTCCGCCAAGCCTGCAACAGGATGCCAGCCTGTTGGCAAGGCCCTCCCGGCCCCTGCGAGCCTCCCCCCACTCCCCGCCAATGGGCCAGGTGAGAACGGTGCAAGGGGGTGGGGAGGTGGAGGGGTCTAGCCCAGTCGCCGTGTTGCGCATGTCCCCCCTCTCTAACTGGCTGAAGGTCCGGACCTCTCTCGGATCGTCCTCTAAGCAGGTGAGCAGCGGCTACCAGGGCTAATCCTAGGGTCTGGTGGATCTGGTGTTTGCTGAGTATATAGGGTGTCCTCCCGCTCTGGAAGCTTCACATTTTCTGGGTGGAGGCTGGGAGCGAGGGCAAGAACCCTCTGGAAGGGGCAGAAACAGGCTTTGGTTCCTCTTCCCTGTGCTCCCTCCTCCCTCCTCCATGTCCCGGCCCGATGCATATGGCAGCCTCGGCTGAAGGTGGGACAGAACTGGTAGTGCAATCAGTTTTGACTATATCAAGGCCACCGCCCCCCCCCCCACCTCTGTCTGACAAAAAGCTTTCTTTTCTTCATTATTATTATTTTTAGGAAACCATCCCTCTCTCATGCTCAGCCCACATGGTTCAAGAGGGGCTGACCCCATCTTCAGAGGCAGGCGTGGACCTGTAGACCAGCGCCCGGAACCCCCGCCTGTGCCCCAGCACCCGGTGGGCAGGAGGCAATTGCATGGGGGCTGGGGCAGGGGGCTGCCTGTATCTGTGACAAAAGGCCCAGCGAACCCTGTTTCCTGAGTATTTCATCTATTTTGGTGCCTGATCGTATTTCTTAGATTTTTTTTTTTCCTTTCAAGCTTTCTCTTCTTGCTTTTCATCCCCTTCTCCCTCAGCTCCCCATTACACGGGGAGACACCGACACACGCGAGTTTCCGGGTCAGCAAGCACTAACGCTTTTCCTGGACTTGACCTCCTGCCCCCACTTCTCTACATCATGTTCCTTTTATTGTCAGGCTGATGAGACATTATCAAGATTTTAGGGTCTTTCCTCCATTCCAGCAAACAAGGTTGCATATTTCTCATAGTGCAGTAGTGGCTCAAGAAAGTTGGTTCTGATTTTAATTTAGTTTTTCCTAAAAAAGGTCTCTCCTCCCCACTCCTGGTCCTGATTTTTGAAAAGTTATTAGACACGAGCAAGGCCCAGTAACAGTGTAGGCTCGCGCCACAGATGATGTGGTCGATGGTATTTAATGAAGGGAGTGGATTTTCTCAGGGGGGGGGGCGGGGGGGAGACGCAAAAAAGTCTAGTTCCATCAAAATGTTCCTTCCTATGCCCAGAAGCCCACCCTTGAGGAAGCATAAAGAAATACACGCAGGTTTTCAAATCTGACGTCACCAACCGCCTGCATGCATTTAGTGCATCAGGGCTGAGTTCATCCAGGCTGAGTCTTGACGGGGGTGGGGGGGTGGGAGGTAAGGCCGAAAGTCCCCAAAGGCCGAAAGGGAGGATAACCTGCAGGGAGCCCACCTTCGCAGGGCACAGCACCCAGCAGAGCATCTGGCTGCTTTTGGGAGTGAGAACATCCCAGCAGGTCCGGCCTAGCCTCTCCCCCTCCCGCTCCCCCTCCGCCTCCCTCCCTGGAGCTGCCCCACCCCCACCCTCAGGCGCTCAGGGCTCTGCCCTCCAGCACGGTGTGCTCACCCATCAGTGTGCCATTATTCTCTTCCCATTTCAAGGAAAAGAGGTGGAGAGGCTCGGGCTCTGTGAGATCTCAAAGAAGCCCGGGGTGTCACTAAAATTAGAAATTAAAACGTTGTGCTGAGCAGCGGGATGGGCGCTGTCTGACAGCACCGGCTTCCAGGGCTGCGGAGGGACCGCTTCGTCTTTCCAGCGGATAAAAGCGGAACAAATGGGCAACCCCAAGAGGGGACGCTGCTGGAGGATGTGGGGTCCCAGGGAACTCGGGGGGCGTTGGCTCAGCAGCTATGCTGGGGCTTAAAAGATAAAGGCAGGTAAGCATACGGAACGGCGTCAACTACACCGAAACCACTAGTTCTGAGAGAGAGAGACAGACGGAGGGGCCGTGGCTGCTCTTTAAGCATCTCTGCCCCCTTGCAAGCTACCGTCATCCGCATTTTCCAGATCAGAGATGGAATCCAGGCCAAAGGAACCATCAGGCATATGCTGCCTTTTCTACAGACAGAGAAATGGACTCTTCCAAAGAGCATCCTGACAGGTTTGAAGTGTACGCAGACTCGCCCTCCTCTCCCCCGCACCTCCTCTCCCAAACAGGCAAGAGAAGGACTGGGGACAGCATCCACAATGTCAACTACCAAAGCAGGGAATTTTGCCATCTGGAGACAACCTTTCCAAGCCCCATAAAATTCAATCATCCTTACTGATGCTCAGACAAGCTGCCACGGACAAAGACTCCCCCAGCCCTGAGCAGGCTCGTTCTAACCCACTTCCTATCCAAATGTGGGGCATTCACTGTGATGGGGGTTTGGGGCCGGCTTCCCAGTCCAGCGGCTTGCGGAGAGGGGTTGACTGGCGGCTGGAGATGGGTTTAACCGGACGAATGGCAACTCAAATCGAAGGCCAGTCATCGTTTATCGCAGCAGCCAGGGCGTGCATGCGGGGCGTGGGTTGAGTTTCCCTCCCAGGGACACATACATTGAATGGCCAGGGTGCAGAGCCCCAGAAAAGGATCGAGAAATGGTTGGTGGTTTGCTGGCCATCGGGATTAGTAATATATTTGGCGGAACCCTATGGGATTCCAATTCTCATAAGTAAAACATGGTTAAATAATCAGCCATTTCACACGGTTTAACCTATTGGTTGAAAATGGTTCAAAAGACCCTTGCGTTTGGGGTGTCCTCCTTCACTGACCTAAAGACTTTCTACTGTACAGACTGTAACGCCCATTTAAAAGGGGCCGGTGAAGCCCAGACCACAGCCCAAGAGCAAACCTGGAAGCGCCGGAGACCTGGAATTCTCACGGGGTGTTTCCGGCCCGAGGCTGGTGCACACACCCACCCTCCCCACGGGTCTCCTTGGAACCCTGACCTGGGGGGACACGGATGGCCCCGAGTGGGAAGACAGGGTGGGTGATCCTAGAGCCAAAGCCCGGGAAAGGGTCTCCCTACGGCAGGATTTGCAAATCCCCAAGGGGAGCTGGCGTTCACACTTGCCCTCCGCTCGCTTCTCCCCTTATATGTGCACACCCCACCTGGGGATCTGGGGGATCTCGTTAAACTGAGGGCTCTGCCTCAGTGCTTCTAACAAGCATGCCACGATGGTGACGCTGCTGGTGCGGGTCCATGGACCACACCGAGCAGCTGGAAGGGGTTTAGCGTCTCCCAGGGACCACGCCCCGGGCATGGGGGGGGGGGAGGGTGGCCAGCTCTGAACACGGGGAGGGCGGCGCCTCAGCCTCACCTCCATGAACTCCGCGCTGGAGCCCACGTGCTGCCTGAAGCACAGCAGGAAGTTCTCCTCGGTGGGCAGGATCTGCGCCAGCTGTGGGTCAGAGAGCGACAGTAAGGTTGTGAGGGGCCCTGCCAGGCAGCAGAGCGGACGTCCCAGTGGGAGGAATGGGAAATGGCCAGGGCCGAGACAGCATGGGAGTTGCATTTTGCTTCCTTCCCGAGAACAGCCCTTGGAAGGGGCATAAGGATGTTCGGAGAAGGGCATCGTTGTCACCCCAGCCGTATCGACAGCAGGAGGGACAGAAAGCGGTGCCCAGGACCCAGACTCAAAAGCATACTGAAGAGATGGTTCCATAAACATGACTTCCTAAGATACGCAAGGTGATCTGACGGCCCGCACCAGGCGAAGGAACCTTCTGGGGGTGAGAGAAATGCCAAATCTTGATTTGATGGGGATTACGTGCGGGTCTACAACTGTGTGAACTCATGGAATTTTACATTTCAAATCGATACAGTCAATGCGGTTTATTGTATGTAAATTATACCCCAACTGCCTTTTAAAAAAAAATGCAAGTACTCTTGGGCAGCAAGCCCTGTTGGCTGCCGACCCGACTGGCCTCCCCTGCCCTGCCTCTGGCTGCCAGCATCCTGGGTCACAGGCAAATCCTGATTCAGCTAAATGTGCTAATCTTATTTCCCTCACCAGTGATTGGCTCATGGGCAGGCAGGTGACCTAGTCCTGGCCAATAATGCGTGAGGCGAGGTCTGCTGAGGGTACGCCTGGGGCGAGGGACCCAGTGAGAGGAGCCCTTTCTGCTTCTGGGTGTGGATGTGACGCCCGGAACTGCTGCAGCCAGCTTGGCACCAGCCGGAGGAGGAAGCTGTTTGAGCCCAGAGGACTGCAGAGAGGCAGAGCCGGGAGTCAACCCCGCCCACGGCCCTTCTCATCATAACCTGCCGGTGAGCTTGTCCGGGGCACGGATGTGGCCCTGCGTTTGCACACTGTCTGGGGCTGCTCTTGTGCCTCGAATGGCAGTGCAGCACCGAGGAGTCACGATCCCCAAACACTTATCAAAATCTGCTTCACTTCTGTCTCTTCTCGGTAAAAGCCTCTCCCCTAGCTCCTTAGGTCCTGGTGGTGGAATATTCCTAACCATTTCCAGTTTGGCCCAGTTTCAATAGATCTTTGCTAAAAAAAACCCAAAAAAAACAAACTCTTGAATTTTTTAATATGCCTCAATTTATCTTTTAACAATATGTATATAGCTATCTCTAATAATAAAAGGGTAATATGCTAATTAGACCGGATGTCATTCCGGATGTCCTTCCTGACAAAGCCAGGCTGGAGGGAAGCCTGCCCAGGTCCTGGGTGCCTGCCGGCGGCCAGAGGAGGGAAACTACTCCTGGCAGCCAGGGGAAGGAAGGCGTACTCTTGCACAAATTTTTGTGCATCAGGCCTCTAGTTCATGTATAAATGTATATGTGTATATAATATGTAAAGTATATTACACACAAATTATACATAAAGCCATACCTACGGAGGTGGGCAAAAGTAGGTTTACAGTTGTGAGTATGCAAAAACAGTTTATTCTTGTATTATTATTGATTTATTATTGTGTTATTTGTCTTATTACCATTATTATTTCATATCCTTACTTATGATTTATCTTTTAGGTAATGATGGCTGGTAATTTAACCTACTTTTGTGCACTCATGAAACTTTTGCATTTAAAAAAAATGTTGCCTTTGGATGCCTTTAGGTGGGGCACGAACCCTCCTGTCCCCCAGTCTTCACTCTCCCTTCTGTCTTCAGCTGGGCTCCTCACACATTTACAGTACCTGGTGGACCCTAAGAGCGTCTGAGGTCTTCATCCCTGTCTTAGGCCTTCCTTGTAGAACACAGTAAAAGCCCCTTGGGTCACCCCAAGTGCTCAGGCTGGGGGTGAGGCTTGGAGGTCCCCACCTCATTTAGGTCCCTAGATGGGTGCTTGTGCCTGGGAGAGACCCAGGTGGCATGGCCCTGCCCGCAGGGCTCCGAGCCAGGACAGCAGGACTCACCTCTGCCATCTCGATTTTCCCATCCGAGTTCTTGTCGTACTTCTGCATGAACGCCTTCATCTTCTCCCCCAAGCTGTCACTCTTGGATGTCTGTGCAAAGACAAAGGAGGCTGATTTCGCCCCTGGGTCCCACGTTAGGAGCCTGTCCACTCTACCCACAAATGGAAGCCGAGGTGAAGCAACTTCTCTTGGGGTCTACCAGTTAGGATAAGACAGAATCTGAACTCATGGCTCCTGCTTCCAAGGCCAGCATGGTTTCTAGCACATAACAGCTGCTCTTACGGAATTGAAAGGAATTGAAAGTCTGGGAGGATATCAGTTGAGATTGTAGTTGACAGACTTGAAAATCAGCCCTGATGCCATCTGAGGAAGGCAAACGACTAAGACAAGGATGAAGATTTGGGGCACTTCATAAAACACATTCCTCTGCCTGCACCACCATCCCAGAACCAGCTGCAGGGCCTGTGTTTTCTCTGATCCAGTCTTCGCTATCTTGGAGATGAGGGGTGATGGAGAAGCTGTTGATAAGCCCGTGAATCGCCTCCATCAGATAAGCCCATTGCGTGGAGCCCCTCCTCGTGGAAACGCTCTGCTGAGCTCCGAACCAGGAGCTCAGTGGCGGATTCGTGACTCATCACCGGAACTGCTCCGGAAAGACTTGCTCATAAGCAGTGGATTGGCCAACAGACACGCAGCAGGTGGCGGTAGAGAGACCCCCAAAGGACCCTCCAGAGCTAGGGGAGAAAGTGGGTCTGACTCCCTGTATTTGAGGACCAGGCATGGTTCTAATCTCCTCACTTTTTCCGTATTTCAGACGCTCCACCAAAAGGCTTTAGTGAATCCCACAGCACCCGGCGGGCGTGGGGAACAACATCCCTGCCACGCAGGGGCCGGGATGAGATCTGGAGTCACTCCTGGCTCCTGGCAGGCTGAGGAGGTGCTCTGACCTCTGCACACGAGGCCAGCCAGGACCACTGAGTCAGACACTGGTGTGGAGCAATCCCCCACCTTCCTCTAGGCCCTTGCTGAGGACACCAGCCTCTGTTGGTTTAGGAAAGTGTTTCTCCAGGGGGGACGACTCTGTCCCCTCCCCCCCCCCCCCCCCCCCCCCCCCCCCCCCCCCCCCCCCCCCCCCCCCCCGCAAGGACATGTAGCAATGTCCGGGGACGTCTTCGATTGCCACAACTTGGAAAGGAGCTACTGGCATCGGGTGTGTAGAGGCCAGGGATGCAGGGATACTGCTGATCATCCTGCAACACACAGGACAGTCTCCACGATAATCCTCGGTCCCTCATGAATATCCCTCAACCCCAGACATCCAGTGATGCTGAGCTGTGGTACGCCTTTTAGGGAGTAGTCCATTTTTAAAAAATCCTCACAAATAAAAGAAAAAGGGTTGAGACCGGACCTGTCAGGCTGGCTGATGGGATGCATAGCTTGAGACTTTGTTTAGAGCCACGGTCAGCCCAGCTGGCATGGCTCAGTGTTTGAGCATCAACCTATGAACCAGGAGGTCACTGTCTGATTACCAGTCAGGGCACATGCCTGGGTTCCAGTCTTGATCCCCAGTCGGGGGCATGCAGGAGGCAACCAATCTGATTTTTCTTTCATCATAGATGTTTCTATCTCAGTCTCCCTCTCCTCTCTGAAATCAGCAAAAACAACAACAACAACAACAACAAAGAAACAAACAAACAAAAAGCCACGGTCAGATGACAGAAATCCCACACAATGCGAGAGGGGGCTGGGCTTACCATGCCAGAGACTTTCCTTGTCTTCTCCAGCTCTTGGAAGAAGGTTTCTAGTTCTTTACCTTCAATGTACCCATTTCCTGCAAAGATAGCCAAGACAAAAAAAGCACTTAACCTCAGAGCTAAATAGTTAAGACCAATGGAGGGGGGTACAGTGGGGAAGCGGGGGGCTTTACGGAGACCTCCTCCTCCCTGGTCAACAAGCAGGTGTCTGGCCAGCCCGACTGTTAGGGATGTGGGTCCTTCCCTCAGGCATTTGCAGCTGTAGAGAGAGTGCGTCTTTGGGGTACACATGCAACAGTCAGAGAACATGGGCGGGCCCAGCGTCTGGACCAGCACCGAGGTGAGCAGGAGCTGAGAGCTGTCCCTTCGCAGCTGGGCAAGTAGCAGGAGCTGGAGCTGGGACAGGGGACAACAGGCCATTGGCATCCAGGTGTGTCAGCAGGTGGCCGGCCCTAGTCACCTGAATGAGGTCAGAAGCAACACTTGGGTCTCTGGGGTTGGGAGGGTGTACAGAGTTGACCAGTGTCCCCGAAACCCGTGTCCACCTGGAACCTCAGAATGTGACTTCTTTGAAAACAGGCTGTCTGCCCCGATGCAATCGGTTAAAATGAGGTCATACTAGACTAGGGTCTGCCCTAAATCCCATGACATGTTCTTACACGAAGGCCATGGGGAAACACGGATGCACAGGGAGGTCGGCCCCGTGAAGGCAGGGGCAGGGATCAGAGTGAGCATCTCCAAGCTGAGGAGCACCGTGGACTGCTGGCAGCCCTAGAAGCCACGAGAAAGACACAGGATACACTGCCCCTCAGAGCCTGAACCAATCCTGCTGACACCCAGCCTTTGGACTCCGGCCTCCAGAACTGTAAGAGAATAAATCTCGGCTGTTGTAAGCCACCCAGTTTGTGGTACTTTGTTTCAAAAGCTCCGGGAAACCGGCAAACAGGGAAAGAGTGAAAAGAGAAAGGCAGGGGTCCCTCCTGTGGGTTGGGGGGCAGCTGGGAGAGTTGGTCATAGGGATTACGCACGGGGGAGGCAACCCACTGCAGATAATGGAGAGAGGGGTTCTGAGGTTCTGGGGACCCAAGTTCAAAGCCTGGTCCTGCTGCCCTTGCCAGCTCTGTGACTTTGGGAAGGTTACTCTACCTGTCTGGGCTTTGTTCATTAAATGGGATTTTGGATGTAAATTCCACCGCCCAACACATTAGGAGCGCACCGTGAAGGTTGCTATTGTTTGCGTTCAATAGCCAGACCCCGCACGCGTAAGATAAAAAAAGTGCATCTGAGGACCAGGTCCCAAGGTCAGCGCCTCACTTGCAAGATCACGGAGGTAGTGAGAAGTCCATTAAGTTCTCAAGTCTTGGACTCCAGCTGACCTAGAGACCTGCGTGAGCTGAGTCCATGGACAAGGTCCCCTGGCCTGGGCTGTGGCTGTAATGGGTGGAGGCATTTGTGGGTGGGGAATCAGGCCCCAGGCACTGCTCCCCAGGTTTCGAGCTCTGATTTGGAATCTCTTGGGATCTTTTTAAAAAAAAAAACAAAAAACAAAAAACCACGACTGGCTCCTACCTCCTGGTGTTCTGATGTAACTGGTTTGGGGGTTGACATAATTTTTAAAGCTCCCTGGGTCCAGCAAATTGAAACCACAGGCCGAAAGTTCCAAATCTTATCTAAAGCAGTTAAACAAGGTTTCCCTGTAGAACATTCAACTTGAGCAGAAAAGGAGGATGGCAGCTAGTTTGCTTCAGGGGAGAACGGAATTAGGAACTAAAGGAACATTTGCCCTGGCGTTGGTGGGGCTTGTGGGGGGCGGATGGAGGACAGGGGTGTGGTTTGTTCTTCCCAGACTCTCCCCTGGCCCCCTGGGAGAATTTAGCTTACCAATAAATGACTCTGGAGGCGCCCTCTAGTGGAGAAGATGCCACAATCGTATATAAAGAATCACGTGAGATAAATGTGTTTGTGTCCCCAGGGAAAAAATGGGATTGTAATGGGGGTGACAAGACTTGAGTCTCTCCCTCTCTCCCCACCAAGATAGAGTAGTCATGTTTCTTCTAAGACGTCCTGCAGAGCTTCTTGGGAAGTTGGAATTTCTGGAGTGTGTGCCTAATAGCTGGTGGGTGAGGCCAGCCAGTGTTGAGGAGGGCGGGAGAGGAAGGAGGAGGGGCTTACTAGACCAAAAGGAAGTCATCTGGTTAGTGGATGATAACTCTTGAGTTGGAGGAACACGTCCTTTTTCTCTTCCTAGCCCCTCCCTGCATGGGAGAAACGGCTGTTCTCCCATTTCTCGGGCAGGAAGCTTGAGGTAAGCGGTGGGTCCAAGTGCGGCTCCCAGAAGCGCGGGGCTGGGCTTGGAAAGGCGGCTCCGAACTTGCACTGGGAGACAGTGAAGTGGAAGGCTCAGAGGCGGCCGGGCCGGGCCGGATGGACCTCTGAGTGAGTGTGCGTCTGTTTCTCAGTGTGTTAGGAAGGGGCTGGAATACCTGCCGGGGGTCTTGGAGCCGGATGGGCAGGGGAGGCCCCTCTGTGCAGAGAGAGCCGAAAAGGAGGAGTGAAGTCTGAGGCGGCGAGAGGGGCCAGAGTGGGGGTCCTGCCCCTGGAGAGAGCCCCCTCCTGAACCGGCTTGAGCAGAACCAGTGGCAGGAAGATGACCCCCTCTCGCCAGGCCCGGAGTACACCACCTCCCTGTGACCCCAACAAAGGGGCAGAGATGTGGTTCTCTTCAACAAGCCTTTATAGTTTGAACTGAACAGTTCAACGTTTGGGCGGGACCTCAGGGAGCTGTAGCTGCGTTCTAGATTTGAGCCTATTTTTCAAGAGCATTTAATGGTCTACTGGGGGGAGGCAGCCAGACAAGATGGACGGGAGTCTACCAGCTGAAGGTGGAGGGTGAGAAGCGGAGGTTACACAGACAGGCTGGAGCTGCAGGGCCCGAAGGCCATCCTCCACCACTGGGGTGGGGGTGGGGGGCAGGAGGTGGGGTGGGGGGAGATGGAGGGAAGGCCTTGCTCCTTTGACCTCCCCTCAGAGCAACTTCCTTCCATCACCTGTGAAGCACCTATCTGAGGAGGCTGGGGTGGAGGATGGCCTGCCTGCTTCCAGGGAGGCCTTCAGCACTGGGCCAGCGGTTTGCTTTTTCTATGACAACTCTTACTTTCTTATGGGGTATGTGTGGGGGGGAAGGCGACTGGCCACCTGGCAAATCTCATGTGGATGGGTATCTCTAGGAATGTGGTTCCCATGGCAACCGCCACGTCTAACCTCTCTCAAACCTATTCTGTGAACCTTATGAAGAGAGGACTAGGTGGGAGCCAGGGACCCTGCACCCTTCCTTAGTTTACCCTTAGTCATGCTTGCTTTTTTATTTTTTCAGAGAGATAGAAGCGGGAGGGAGGAGAGGGAGAAGGAGAGAGAGGAACACATTGATGTGAGAGAGACACGTGAGATTGCTTGCCTCCTGCATGCACCCAGAGACGGAGCCTGCAACGGAGGTACGTGTCCTTGATCGGGAATCGAACCCGTGACCCTTGGGTCCTCAAGCCCATGCTCTAACGACGGGGAATACTGGCCCGGGCCTTAGTTTACTCTTGCTCCCATTTTTCACCACCCTTGTGCCTCCGCCTTCTCAAATTTAAAGCGAGACAACACTTCCTTACAACGTATCTGACCACAGCTACCCGGACAGCCTTGACGGAAGGACGCCCTGGTCACAGGGGACAGACGCCTTCCTGAGACAGGTGAGCACAGCTTTTCTAAGAACTGAACGGGAGAGGGGAGCCTGACTTAAGAGGTTTAATTCTACCATCAGCTCTGCGGCTGTCGGTGTGATGTCGAGCAAGTCAGGTTCCAAGCCTCCCCTTCTTCACCTCTAGGGTGGGTACACCTCTGCCCTCCATCCGTCCTCGGGCTGTTGTTAGAGCCACGGGAGGTGGTGCGACCAGAGCATTCTGGGAAATGTGAGGCGTGACTAAGTGGAAGCACCACGCTCATCCTCGGTGCTCGGAAGGTCTCTGAACCAACCCCTGGCTGTAACCCGCTGACCCGATGACAGCTGCCTTAGGGGGCTGGTTCCTGGCCCAGGCTGTGTTGGAATCACCTGGGAAGCTTTTAAAATATATTTTTATTGATTTCAGCGGGGGGGAGAGAGAGAGAGAGAGAGTAACGTCAATGATGAGAGAATCATTGATCCGCTGCCTCCTACACGCCCCCCATAGGGGGTGGAGCCAGCAACCTGCCTGGACCCTGACCACCAATGGGACTGTGATCTCCTGGTTCACAGGTTGGCACCGAGCCGCACTGGCCTGGCAGGGACCACCTGGGAGGCTTTTAAAACATCACGGCGGCGCGGGCCCATCCCCAGAGCTTCTGCCTTAATTGACGAGGCGAGGCCTTCTCATGGGCATGGCTCCAAAGCTCCCCAGGTGACTCCAATGTGCAGCTGGGGCTCAGAACTGCTTCCAGTAGCGTGTAAGGTGTGTGAGAGTTGCCTGGGGATCTTAACAAAACGGAGACCCTGACTTAGTAGGTCTAGGGCAGGGGTCCTCAAACTTTTTAAACAGGGGGCCAGTTCACTGTCCCTCAGACCGTCGGAAGGCCGGGCTACCATTTAAAAAAAAAACTATGAACAAATTCCTAGCACACCGCACATATCTTATTTTAAGCAGGACAGGCAGCGGCGGCAAAAACACCCGAATGTGGCCCGCGGGCCGTAGTTTGAGGATGCCTGGTCTAGGGGATAAGGGCTTGCTGTTCCAAGTGTGATCTGTGGAACAGCAGCTTGTTAGAGATTCAGATTCCCAGGCCCCAGCCCAGTCCTGCGGAACCAGAATCTGCATTTTAACCACACACATGGGGACACACATGTCTCAGGACCACGTATCTTCATAGAAAGACCATGCCTTTGATGTTCACTCAGGGGGAGGCTGGGGGCTGATGTGGGCCCCAAGACGGTCACCTGGGTCTTGTACTGACAAGTGTCCCGTCTCTATTGACTCGAGGGGCCTGGACCAGTGCTCCTCAAAGTGTGGTCCAGGGCCTGACAGCGGCGGCATCCGGTGGGGGGGGGGTGCTCATTAAAGGGGCAGATTCTCCATCCCAGCACCGACCTGCCTGCTGAGCCAGGGGCTTGGGGAGGGAGGCCCCGACCAACACCTGTGCTCACAGGCCCTCGTGTGGACGCACCTGGAGAGCCGCCGGCTGGGTGCTGGCAGGTGCAGCTCACCTGTCTGTGCTGCATAGTTGAGTAAGAGAAACGGAGGAGGGGAGATAGGCGGTTCCTCCTCGAGCTGCACAGGAGGCCAGGCCGCCTGACTGGCTGTGGGGTTCCAGTTTCTGAAGAGGCAGGCCGGCCCCTGCCCTCCAGCCGAGCTACACCCTTTAGTGGGGGAGACTGGCTTCCTCAGGCTCTGCCCCAATCGTGATGTTACTGTGCGTGGTGCCTACCATGTGCAGAGAGCTCTCCACTCCCGCCCCACCTGCTCCTGGACCCTGCCAGGTGAGTAGCCTGCGTTATGCACCCCGTGTTAGAGGGAGTGGGGGGCGGGGAGACGTTAGTCACAGCTAATGGCCTTGTTTCCTTCTGTTTATCTCAGGCACGACCTCTGTCCATATCTGTATATGTCCATCTCTCTCTCTCTCTCTCTCTCTCTCACTGCCCCCCCTCTCCCAGTGGGGGTCCCAGCGTAAACAGCTACTTGACTTTGCGTCTGTGCTGCTGGGCTGGGCTGCTCTGGAGCGGTGGCTCCGAGCTGGGCCGGGTCCCCCAAACCTGTGGACAGCTGGCAGCTAGTGCTGGGCTGGTTCCCAGGCGTGGGCGAGGCCAGAAGGATGGGACAGATGGGGCGGGAGGGGAGGGGAGACCACAGAGAGCCGGAGCAGAGGGGAGAGAGCCAAAGCCAGAGGCCCCAGACGGGACGGCTGGGCAAAGGAGGGCGGTGCCTCCAGGGGCCAGGAGAGCCGCCAGGCCCTGCTTGTGGAGTCTCGGGCTGCTCTATTCATCCTGGTCCCTGGGAATTAAAGAGGTTCCCCCACTGGGTCTCCGTGGCCCTGGAGTCCCCCCCAGGGGCCTCCACTAGTGAAACTGCTCAAGTCCAGAGGGGAACAGCCAAGGGCAGCGGCAGGGAGGGGCCGGCTGGGCTGGTGG
This sequence comes from Murina feae, assembly GCA_004026665.1. Taxonomy (NCBI): domain Eukaryota; kingdom Metazoa; phylum Chordata; class Mammalia; order Chiroptera; family Vespertilionidae; genus Murina; species Murina feae. The sequence goes on from PVJC01034986.1 coordinate 15,049, forward strand.
CCGCCTGGGGAGGCGGCTGAGCACCTTGTTTGTGAACACCTGTCCCTGCGGCTGCCCCCCTGGGGTGCCCCAGCTCTTCCCAGACAAGGCTGCCTCCCAGGCTGGCGCAACCACCCTCCACAGAGAGGCAGGGCGCTGGGGCGTGGGCTCCGCACGGAGGGCACCCAGCTCAGGGCTGGCGCCATGGGGGCTCCACACCAACGGGGGCTGTTCATGAAACAAGTGGGGCGTCGGGGGTGAAGGCAGAGGCAGCGCTGGGGCTCTTATTCTAGGGCTCCCCCAGACCCTGACACCAGCCCCAAAGGAGACAGGCCCCACGGAGACGGAGACGCCCTGCCAGGGGTGAGGGCAGCCTCCGACAACCTGGCCTTGGCTCCCCGAACCCTCTGGCTGGAGGGTGCCAAGAAGCAATCATCTTTATAAATCCTGCAGTTAACCTGGTCAATAGCGCCGTCCTGTCACATGGCAAACGCTGCCGTGTTTGTGAGAATACACAGTATGTGCCGATATTCCGTAACCTGCCTTTCTAGTGGGCCACCAGCCTCCACTGAATATTCATATCCAATCAATGCGGAGAGGCGCTGGCGTTCACCTCCCCTCCCCCCACCAGGGCCAGGCACTGGGGGCTGGAAGTGTCCTCAGTGATGGGGGTGGGTGGGAAGGAGGGGGTGGGAGGGAGGCCCTGTCGTTAGGATTGGGTGTAGGAGAGAGGAGAAACGTGGGCTTTCCGCAGCCCCTCCTAGTCCTTCCTGTCACCACTTTTCAAGTCCTGGGGCCACACAGGTGAGGAATAAGGTTCAGGCCGAGAGACAGGGCGTTGAGAGCGCCCTGTGTGAGGCCAGGCCACCTGGAAGCTGACAAGCGCCCCAGAGCAGGGGGGGGGGGTGGCTTCCCCCTGGAGATGGTGTATGTGTCTGTCTCTTTCCGGGGGAGGGAGAGCTGCCCCTAAAGTTATGTTCTTTTACATCTCTCTTGTTTTGCTGATTATACGAGAAACACACGCTCTTGCGAGTACGTCCCACGCTGTGGAAATGACCTCAGAAAAGAAAATGCCTGTTGATTTCCCGTCTCCTCCTCTGCAGGGAGGAGGACTCTCGCCTTCTCTGGGATGTCCCCCAGCGTGCCTGTTCCATGAGTCACCAAGGTGGGCTCGGACTTAGGAGCGTCGTTTTTAAAACCTGAAGACATCTGTCCACGTCAGGACCAGAGCGCCACCTCCTTCCCACTGGTCTCTGTTCCCTGGGGAAGCCCGTTCCCCCCACGTCCCCAGCATTTGGTAAGGGAGCCCGGCTCACGGGGCTGCTTGCGTGCGAGCGTGTGGCACGCACATGGACGGGTTCTCGGGGCGAGCGGGACTGCACCCAGCTCCGTCGCTTCCAAAGGGCAAAGGGCGAGGCCACAGCTTGGCTCCTCACGGACCGCCTACTGGTCATCAGTGGGATGGCAGCCTGGTGGCCCTCGTGATCGGGGCGCACAGGGGGTCAGTGTGAGCTCTGAGCTGGTCACCCCTCGGCCGCCTGCATCTTGCAGAGCGAGAAAGTTCCTGACAATGAAGGGCCCGGGGAGCAGCAGTAGAGTGGGCTCAGACCGTAAGGCCAATGGAGGCGATATGGAAGAGCCACAGCCCCCCATTCCTCCCCCCCCCCACCCCCAGTCACAGGGAGCTGCTTTTGAGAGTTGACATCAGAACCTCCCAAGTGCGTGACCCTGGCTGACCTCTGTGGAGGCGTCCGGGCTGGTACAGGGGACTAGGGGACAGGATTCCTGTCCCCCTCCTCTTTGCTCTGTGATCTCCCCTTCTTCAAGCACCTCCTTCCTTTCTCGACCGAAAGGCTAATGATAATTTTGAAAAATAATCTAACTCCTTGAGCAGAGTCACCAGGATGATGGTTCTTCCTCGTGGTTAGGCATGGCTGAGCTCTCCTCAGAGCCCAGTGCCTCCTGGTCTCTGTTTACTGCAGAGTGCAGGGAGGAGGAGGTACGGGGCGGGGGGGGGGGGGGGGGGGGGGGGGGGGGGGGGGGGGGGGGGGGGGGGGGAGAAGGGGGTGGCTCACTCTCCCTGGTGGCTGTGGCTAATTGGGCTCCAGCGAGCTCACTCCTGGGACCCCCCTCTGCGGAGTCCTCCCTGTGCTCTAAGTGTGTGAGCGGCAGTGGGACTCGGGGAAGAAACCCCATGATGAAAACAGAAGCCAGAGTTAGTAAGAGGCAGGCCCAGGAGGGCAGGGGACACCTCGGGGGTGAGGGGGCGAGCTCCCTGGCAGGCTCTGGTGCTGGAGAGGGGCTGGGTAGGGAAGTTGCAGCTTAATTCTGGGTCCTTTCCTGGAATTCCCATTTAAACCACCTCTGTGCTCCCAGGCATTTTCATGCCCTCTGCCTGCCTTCTCTGCTAGGCCCCGGGTTCTCCTGGAGGTTGCCCGAGGCCGTGACCACAGAGGGCAATGGGGTGCCGGGTGGATAAGCAGGAAGCAAGCATTTAGCTCCCCTTTCACATCGGAGCAGCCGGGAGCCACGGGTTCCACAGCTTTAAAGACTCGAGTCTCGAGTCTCGTTGCAGCGTAGCTATGCTCCAGCTGCCCCAGGACGCCTTCTGGGGTGAAAGGAACCCCATCACCTCTGGGGCTGGGTCAGGGGCTCTCCAAGTGGGCAGGAGGGAGGCAAAGCAGGTGACCAGAACCCCGAGTGGGGCCCAGGCGTGGTCGGTCACCAGCCCCGCCTCCACCTTGCTGCTCAGTCCTGGAGAAGTCACTTCTGTGTCTGTTGCCTCATTTACACACACGAGGACCCTGGTCTGCCTAGCAGGCCCACAGGGTGGAACTCAAGAAGGGGCGACTGTGTTTTGAAAAGTACCAAGTCTCAGATAAACGTAAGGGTTAGCATGCTTATCGAGAGCGCGACTGGCCGTCCCCAGGAGGACAGGGGGAAGTAGAACTGAGGAGTCCTCTGCTTCTCGCTGACTCATCTGGCAGGAGGCCGGTGGTATAACCTTGACCACTTGGTAACTTGCCTTGAATCATGCAAGTCTCTGGAGCAGATGAACCAGCAGGAGCATCCTTAGGGGATGCGCTTGTCATCTGGAGTACTTGAGGCTCACAGCGTCTTAGAGCCTTTTCCACTAAGTTCCAGGGCAGCAGCCCGGGGTTAGGAATCCCAGCCCTCCTTAGCCCCATTTTACAGATGTCACCATCGACCCACCTCTGGCAGGAAGTCACAGGGAGATCACCGTCCGAACCCACACATCACATGCCCGGTCCTCTGCGCCCCCAGCTTCCTCCGTGGGCTCCCAGGAAACAGAACTTCGCTCTTTAGCACCCCCAGATATTAACCCCTGACTCCCCAGAGCTCTGGGCAGAGGGCTGCTGGGTCTCCACCCTCACCCCTGCCCTGCCAAGCTGAGGAAGGGAAGGGGAAGAATTGAACGAGTCACCCCCGGGTCCTCCCTCTGGCTCCCATACTCC
>PVJC01034987.1:0-18496 GCA_004026665.1 Murina feae
CTTCTGCCACTGGCAAAAGTCTTTCTCCAGTGAGCCCCAGGCGGGAGGGGCTCCAGCCACGCTTGCGCTTGTGTGCGCGCCCCGTCCCTTCTCGGGGGGCTTAGGGCCAAGAGGCGCCAGTTGCGCGCGCACCAGTGGGAGTGCTGGGTCGCATGCATGCGCCCTGTCTCTTCTTCGGTGCTCAGGGCCGTGTGCACCAGCAGCGGCCCCTGTGGGAGTGCTGAGTCGCCGGCTATGGAGGCAGGCGGGATGGGGCGCGTGCGCACCTCTCTGTTGGAACACTCAATTACTCTCTGACTGCAAGCCCTGCCGTGGAATCCACTCCGAGGGGGGAAGCCTCTCCTCTGACCACACACCCCCACCCTATCCTGGTTGTGAACCCGTATCCAGAGTCACCCGCCGACCAACAGTTTCATGGACGCTTCCTCCACTGCGCCCGTCCCCAGAGACGCGGCTGAGTGCAGCCGTGCCCAGCTGGCGCCTGGGTTTTCTGGGGCTCCTGAGGCTGCAGTCTCATACACTGCCCCTCCCTAAGCCCCGAGTTCACCTCTCCCAGCAGGATTCTGTCTCACCCGATCACCGACTCTTTCCCAGCTCCACCTCCTCTGCGGGTTTGGGCTGGAAAGCACTCGCCTTAGCTGCTCACTCCCTCTGCTCCCAGGCAGGCATTTGACTCTTCTCCTTATACCGCCGCCATTTTTTTTCTCCTGTACCACAGTTTTTTAATTCACTCATCTGTTGATGGGCACTTAGGTTGTTTCCAAATGTTAACTATTGTAAATTATGCTACTATGAACATAGGGGGTGTATATCCTTACTAACTTGTGTCTCTGTTTTCTTGCTTTATAGTCCTAGAAGTGAGATTATTGGGTCAAATGGGAGTTCCATTTTTAACCTTTTGAGGAAACTCCATACTGTCTTCCAAAGTGGGTGCAACAGTCTGTGCACAAGAGTTCCATTTCTCCACATCCTTTCCAGCATTTGTCTGTTGATTTGTTGATGTTAGCCATTCTGACAGGTGTGAGATGGTATATCACTGTTGTTTTGATTTGCATATCTCAGATGATTAGTGACTTTGAGCATATTTTCCTATCTCTCTTGGCCTTCTGTATGTCCTCTTTCAAAAACTATTTAGGTTTTTTGCCCATTTTTTGATTGGATCATTTATCTTCCTTTTGTTAAGTTGTATGAGTTCTTTGGAAATTTGGAGATTAAACACTTATCTGAAATATAATTGGCAAATATGCTCTCCCATGCAGTGGGCTTTCTTGTTGTTTTGTTGATGGTTTTTTTTGCTGTGCAGAAGCTTTTTATTTTTATGTAGTGCCATTTGTTTATTTTACCTTTAGTATCCATTGCTCTAGGAGCTGTATCAGTAAACATATTGCTATAAATTATGCTATTTTGTTGCCAATGGAGTCATAGGATTTTGATGGTTTCCCATCTTACATTTAAGTCCTTTAGCCATTTTGTGTTTGTTTTTTGTGTATGGTGTAAGTTGGTGGTCTAGTTTCATATTTTTGCATATATCTGACCAAATTTCCCAGCACCGTTTATTGAAGAGACAGTCTTGACTGCATTGTATGCTCTTGCCTCCTTTGTCAAATATTAATTGAGTATAATGGCTTGGGTAGATTTCTGGGCTCTTTGTTCTGTTCCATTGATCTATATTTCTTCTCTTGTGCCAATGCCATGCAGTTTTGAGAACCATGGCTTGGTAATATAGCTTGATATCTGGTATTATGATCCCTCTAACTTTGTTCTTCTTTCTCAGGATTGCTGTGGCTATTCAGGGTATTTTTCTATTCCATATTAATTTTTGGAGAGTTTGTTCTAGATCTTTGAAGTATGCTATTGGTATTTTAATGGGAATTGCTTTAAATCCGTAGATTGTGTTGGGTAGCATGGACATTTTTAATGATGTTGATTGTAACAATCCATGAACATGGTATGTTCTTCCATTTATTTATATCTTCATCTATTTTTCCAATGTCCTGTAGTTTTCTGAGTACAGGTCTTTCACCTCCCTGGTTAAGTTTATTCCTAGGTATCTTAATGTTTTTGTTGTTGCAGTGGTAAATGGGATTGTCTTTTGTTTTATTTTTCTTTTTTAGTTCCTCTTTCTGTGAGTTCATTATCTACACTAATAAAAGAAAAACATGAAATTGATTCTCCCTCTGCCATGCCCACTAGCCAATAAGAGCAAGATGCAAATTAACCCTATGAAGATAGCGGTTAATTTGCATATGCAGGCACAGAGGGAAAACTGAAGACAGCATGGAAGGAAACTAAGTGCTGCAGAAGGGAGCAAAGCTGTGGAGAAGCAAGCGGGGCAGTAACAACCAGAGGGAAGCAAGCGGGGCAGTGGAGATGGGGCAGTGGAGATGGGGTGGTGGAGAATGGAGCTAAGCCAGCAGAGGCTCACTTCTCTGCTTCGCTCTGGCCACAGGAAGCCCTATTCTTGCAGGAATAGGCCCAAGGAAGCCCAATTATGCAGGAATCTTCCTGCAACAGGAAGGCCTCTAATTGGTGGTTAAAAAGGCCATAGATTACTGGGTGTTAATTTTGTATCCTGCTACATTGATGAATTCATTTATTAAGTGTAGTAGGTTTTTGATGGAGTCTTTGGGATTTTCTATGTACAGTGCCATGTCATCTGTGAATAAGGACAATTTTACTTCTACTTTTCCAATTTTGGTGTCTTTTATTTCTTCTTTTTGTCTGATCACTATGGCTAGCACTTCCAGTACTATATCAAACAGGAGTGGTGAAAGTGAGCATCCCTGTCTTGTTCCCCTCCTTAGAGGAAGTGTGTTTAGCTTTTTCCCATTGAGTATTATGTTGGCTATAGGTTTTTCTTATAAGGCACTTATTATGTTGAGATATGATCCATCTATTCCCACTTTGCTGAGAGTTTTTATCAAGAAAGGGTGTTGGATTTTTTTATATGATTATGTGATTTTTATCTCTTAGTTTGTTTATGTGATGTATCATATTTATTGATTTGTTGATATTGTACCATCCTTGCATTCCCAGAATAAACACTACATGGTCATGGTGTATGATCTTTCTAAAGAAATACTGTATGCAATTTGCTAGAATTTTGTTGAGGATTTTAGCATCTATGTTCATCAACGATATTGGCTTGTCATTCTTCTTTTTTGTGATGTCTTTATTTGGTTTTGAAATTAGGGTAATGCTGGCTTCATAGAAAGAGCTTGGGAGTGTGCCTTCCTCTTGAATTTTTTTGGAATAGTCTATGGAGGATAGGTTTTTAGTTCTTTGAATGCTTGGTAGAACTCTCATGTAAAGCCATCTGGACCAGGGCTTTTGTTTGCTGGAAGATTTTTGATTGTGGCTTCAATTTCTTCAGTAGTTATCAACCTATTCAGGTTTTTTTTTATTCTTCCTGATTGAGTTTTGGGAGCTTGTATTTTTCTAAAAATATGATTATTTTATGTAGGTTGTCCTTTTTTTGGAATAGAGTTTTTCATAGTATTTTTTTCATAATCTTTTGTATTTCTGTGGTATTGGTTGTTACTTCACATCTTTCATTTCTAATTTTGTTTATTTGGGTCCCCTCTCTTTGCTTCTTGGTGAACATGGCTAGAGGTTCATCAATCTTATTTAGCCAAAGAACCAGCTCTTGCTTTTGTTGATCTTTTGTATTGTTTTGTTGTTGTTGTTCTCTATGTCATTTATTTCTTCTCTGATCTTTATTTATTTTCTTCTGCTTATGCTGGACTATTCCTGTTGCTCTTTTTCTAACTTTTTGAGTTGTAGGGTTAGATAATTTATTACCATTTGTTCTTGTTTTTTGACGTAGGCTTGTAGAGCTATGAACTTCTCTCTCAAGACTGTATTCACTGTGTCCCATAGATTTTGGATTGTTATGTTTTCATTGTTGTTTGTTAAAATGATGCTTTTGATTTCTTCTTTGATTTATTTGGTAAACCAATCACTGTTTAATAGCTTGCTATTTATCCTCCAGGCGTTTAATTTTTTATTGTTTTTACTTTAGTTGATTTCTCATTTTATGCCATTGTGATGCTTGATATGATTTCTACCTTCTTGTATTTGAAGAAACTTTACTGGTGCCCCATTATTTGAAAATGTCCCATGTACACTTGAGAAGAACATATATTCCCTGGCTTTGTGGTGAAATACTCTGAAGATGTCAACTAATCCCATCTGATCCAGTGAGTCATTTAGGATTGCTGTTTCTTTGCTAATTTTTTGTTTAAAGGATTTGTCCAGTGGTCTTAGTGGGGTATTAAAGTCCCTTAAAGTCCCCTACAATGACTGTATTGCCATCAATCTCTCCCTTGATAGTCTCCAAAAGTTTTTTTTTGTTGTTCTTATGTATTTGGGTGCTTCTGAATTGGGTATATATATGTTTACCAGAGTTGTATCTTCTTGTTGAAATGCTCCCTTTAGTATTATGAGGTGTCATTCCTTATCTCTTGTTATTGCCTTCATTTTGAGGTCTAATTTGTCAGAGATAAGTATTTCTAGCCCAGCATTTTTTTTTTTTAGATTTCAATTTACCTGATAAACCTTTTCCATTCCTTTACCATCAGTCTGTGTGACTCCTTTTTTCTGAGGTGGGTCTCCTGTAGACAGCAGATATATGCATCATGTTTTCTTACCCATTCAGCTACCCTATGTCTTTTGATTGGGGAATTTACTCTATTTACTTTTAAAGGTATTTTTGATAGGTACTCATTTGTGACCATTTTTTATTTTTTATGCCTGTTTTCCTTCTTCCCTTCCTATTTCTTCTTTTTACAGCAGACCTTTTAGCATTTCTTATATTGCTGGTTTGGTGGTAATAAACTCCCTTAGTCCTTTTTTTGTCTGTGAAGCTCCTGATTTAATCCTCAACTTTGATTGATAGCCTTGCTGGCTACTGTATTCTTGAATTCAGACCCTTGCTTTGCATGACTTTATATATTTCATTCCCTTTTTGCCTGATGTGTTTCTGTTGAGAAATCAGTTAATAGTCTGATGGAAGATCCTCTGTAGGTAACTTTCTGTCTCTCTCTGGCAAGCTTTAAGATTTTTACTTTGTCTTTTGTGTTTGCCAATTTAATTATAATGTGTCTTGGTGTTGGTCTTTTTGGGTTCATCTTATTTGGTTCTCTGTGAGCTTCTTGGACTTGTGTGTGGTTTTTTTTTTCTTTTCAATATCAGGGAAGTTTTCTGTCATTATTTATTGAAACAGGTTTCTATTCCTTGCTGAGCTTCCTGTCCTTCTGGGACCCATATCATACAGATCTTGTTTCATTTCCTGTTGTCCTAAGTTCCCTTAGGCTCTACTCCAATTTTTTTCCCAATTGCTGCTCTGCTTAGATATTGTTTCCTAACTTGTCTTCTAGGTCACTGAAGCTGTCCTCTGCTTCTTCTAGTCCACTGTTGATGCTTTCTATTGAGTAATTTATTGCAGCAATGTCATTCTTTATTTCATCTTGGTTTTTCTTCTTTTCCTCTTGATTCTTATACATATTGTTGAATTTGTCTTCCATGCTTTTCAGCATCCTTATGATTATTGCTCTGATGTCTTCCTTTGAGAAATTGCTTGCTTCCATTTTGGTTACTTCTTTTTCCTATTATTCCTCTTTTTCTTTCATAGGCAGGCTGTTTTTTTGCTCCCCATGTTCACTTCTCGCAGAGTGGCTGGTTATTTAGCTTTCTCTCTCCTGTGTTGACTCTCCCTCCAGGCAATCTCTGACCTGTCCATCCATGGATTACCTCATTAGCTGTGTTTAATTCACAAATTCTGGGTGGGTGTTATTCAATTCAGCTGTTCCTTCTATCTGCTCTGTGAGAAGGTCCAGAACCTGACCATATATCTGGCTGTTACCTTGTCTCCCCCTGGACGAACCTTTTAGGCACTGGTGGCTGGTGAGGCTGGAGTCTCAGTCTTCTTGGGTTCACAGCTGAGGCAGTTGGTCCCTGGGTATTTTGGTTGTAGGGTCCCAGGAGGTATCTGAGGTCTCCCTGGTTGAAGGTAAGGCTGGGCTTCCAATCACAGCTGCTCTCCCCTTCAAGATGGCATAGTCTCTGCTGCACAGCCGGTTGCTCTTGAGGAGATTTTAGCAGTAGTACATGCTTCCAGGTTAGGGGAGCTTACTCTGCCTGTCCCCAACAGTCCTGTGGAATATAACTGTCCCTAACTCACAAATATAGACACTTCCTGCATATCCACATACTCTCTTTTCCCTCTCTCACTCACACACTATGTTGCAGCCTGTTGTCCCATCAGTCACCATCTTGGATCTCCTTACTCACTTAGCCTTCTTAAAACAGCTATGTTTAATTTTTGTAAATTAAAGATCTCTGTTTTTCAGTTTGTTACTGTAAGATTTTTGTGATCTTTGATTGTGTCTTATTTCCCTGATTTTTATGTTTCTAGACATTCTGTGAATGGATGATAAATTGTTATTGTTCAGGGAAGTTACAAATGAGCAACCTCTTGCTTGTTGAGAACTACTGAATTCTTTCTGTGTCAGGCTTTGTACCTAGCACCAGTGAAACAATAATCAAAAGATGCTATGAACCATTTTCTACATATGTGCCATTGTGGACTCAAACATTAAGTAACTCTATAGATCAAGTCTTGATCTAATGGACACAGTTACAAACTTAAACTTTCTCTTGTGTTTATATAACAGAACACTGTTGATAAGCATCATTCTTATAAAATCTGGGATATGATTTTATGTGGCTGGAAATGCCCCTTAAATAATGTCTGATTTCTCCATGTTTCTCAGAGACACATGACTCCATCATCACCTAGAAAACTTATAACTTATGTTCTTTCAAAAAATATATTTTATTGATTTTTACAGGAATAAGGGAGAGAGATAGATAGTTAGAAACATCAATGAGAGAGAAATATTGATCAGCTGCCTCCTGCACACCCCCTACTGGGGATGTGTCCACAACCAAAGTACATGCCCTTGACTGGAATTGAACATGGGACCTTTGAGTCTGAAGGCTGATGCTCTATCCACTGAGCCAAACAGGTCAGGGCAAGAACTTATATTCTTAATTTTATTTTTAGATACTTTGGCTAGTTCTAGCTATATTGGCTATGGTATTTGCTGATCTTCTATCTACTAGAATTCCTCAAGTAAATATTGTCTTATTAGAAGTTATTATCAGTCCATGAAACAGAAGAGTTTTGTGTTAATTATAATGGAGCATACAATGATCTATTGGATATGTGAAGTCTCTGTATTTACCAAAATTATAGACTGTGTTTTCTACATTTATGACTATTTTCTCTCTGACATTGTGAATATGCTAGTTTCTTAACTTTATGCATACAGTTCTAGTTGGAAAATGAATTTATTTTTAGAACTTTAGTTTCAGGCATTATAGGGATACATTAGAAACTAATCACCAGTAAATGTTTATTTCTCTCTCAGTTTCCTTGCCTGAAGTTCCTACATGTTTTGCAAAAACCACATTAAGGAATAGGATTTCTCCAATTGATCCTTAACATGTTTCTACAATTCCACCAACCACCAATGACATATACCTGTTTTACATAAGTTCAGTAGAACCTATGGCTTTCAGCATTGAGATAACAGAAATATTTTTTTTCACTCAGTTTGGCTGGTGTGTTTATGCACCATTATACCTTTTGGATTTCATTATGCCTGGGCAATTTTTCAACAATTTATGAACATGGTGTTTCAGAACTTTCCTGGATTGAAGCATGCTAATATATCTGGACAATATCTAAGTCTATGCATGACAGCACTGTCCAGATGGCCCTGGACTATCTCCAATAGTATCAACTTTTTGCCAAAAAATTTAAAAGTACAAATTTTTCAAGTGCCTGTTGCATGTAACATTCTCACAAGGGATTGGGATGGACCTGTGGAAATTCAGATGACTACTGATTAAAACCCATATAATTTTTAAAAATCAATAATCTTTCTCATCCCATGCATAATTGTATAAAGTTTATACTCCTTTTTTTGGCTATGTGACTTTTTAACCAGTGTTCTGGGAAAATACTAGCACATTAGTGAGTCCTGAGTCTCTGAAGGCTTTCAAGGAATTAAAACAAAATTGCATTTCTACTTACATTCTGGTATATTCTTACACTTAGAAAAGGAGCTCTTACATTATTATTCAAGCATTTTATTTTCTTCCTCTTAAAAAAAACACACCTGTGGATTCCCAATCCCTCCATCTATCTATATCTATCTATATCTATATCTATATCATCTATATCTATATCTATATCTATATCTATATCTATCTATATCATCTATCTATCTATATATCTATATCTATCTATATCTATCTATCTGTATCTGTATCTATATCATACATTAGGGGCCCAGTGCACAAAAATTTGTGCACTCGGGGGGGGGGGGAGAGTCCCTCAGCCCGGCCTGTGCCCTCTTGCAGTCTGGGACCCCTTGGGGGATGTCCACCTACTGGTGTGCCTGGTCAGCCTGGGTGAGGGGCTGAGGGCCGTTTTCAGGCTTCCGACAGTCCCTTCAAGGAGTGGGTCCTTGATGGGGTACCTGGCCAGCCAAGGTGAGGGACTGATGGCTGTTTGCAGGCTGGCCACACCCCCTTCAGGGAGTGGGTCCTGCTGGGGTACCTGGCCAGCCTGGGTGAGTGGCTGATGGCTGTTTGCAGTGAGGCTGGCTGGAAACTGGAATTTATTTAACTTCTAAAATTGAAACTTTGTTGCTTTAACCAGAGCCCAGGTCGGGTTGCCCCTGACAATCCAGGCTCCCAGTGCTTCCTTGAGCCCAAGGCAGGAAGCAGGTTTCTGGGGTTTATTTATCTTTTATAATTGAAACTTTGTTGCTATGAGCGGAGGCCACAGCTGGCCTAGGCAGACAGGAACCTCAGCTTCCTGCATTGCTGGGGCAAGCCTCCTGCTTGTTCCAGATCTGTTGCTGCTGGCCACCATCTTGGCTGGGTTAATTTGCATATAGTTGTTCTGATTGGCTGGTGGGCATGGCTTGGTTGGTGGGCATGGTTTAGGTGTCTCAGAGTGATGGTTAATTTGCATATCACTCTTTTATTAGGTTAGATATATATCTGTATCTATCTCTATATCTATCTATCTATCTATCTATCTATCTATCTATCTATCTATCATCTATCTATCATCATCTATATCTTTGCTCATTTTGTGTTTTTGACACCCTTGCTAAATAATTTCACTGTAGATATGTGAATTTATTTTTGGGCTCCATATTCTCATTGTCTATATGTCTTTTTTTATGGCAGCACCTTGTTTTGATTAGTAGCCTTGTAATATATTCTGGAATTAGAAAATGTGATATCTCCAGCGTTTGTTCTCTATAACAAGTTAACTTTGGCAATTCAGGCATCTTTGTGGTTCCATATTAACTTTAGAATTGCTGTGTGTGTTTTTCTAATGTTGTGCGGAATTCCATAGCAATTTTGATAAAGATTACATTAAACCTGTAGATTATGTTGAATACTATGAACATTTTAACAATGCTATGTCTTACAATCCATGTATTGGGGATACATTTCTATTTAATTGTTTGTTTGTTTGTTTGTTTGTTTTATTTTTCTAAATTATTGAAGTGACATTGGTTAATAAGATCATATAGGTTTCAAATGTACATCTCTGTGATGCATGATTTGTATATGGCATTGTGTGCCTACCACTCATAGTCGAATCATATTCTGTCACCATATATTTGTCCCCCTTGAATACTCCCACACCCCCATTCCCTCTGGTAACCACTATATTGTTATCTGTATCTATTAATTTCAGTTTTATATCCCATATGAGAGTAAAACTATATGATTCTTGTTTATCTAACTGACTTTCCGTCCATGTTATCACAAATGGCAAGTATTTCATCTTTAATTACGAATGAGCAGTATTCCATAGTATATATGTAGGATATCTTCTTTACCCAATATTTTGTGGGAGGACACTTTGTTTGTCTTCATGTCTGGGATACAGTAAATAATGCTGCAATGAACATAGGGGTACATATTTTTTTTAAATAAATGTTTTTGAGATTTTGGGTAGATACCACCATATAATCTGTCTGCATCCCTGCTCTGGTCACTAGGCTCAGCTGCCGCTCATACTGTCCATTCCTGCTTGAATGCTCAGTGAATCTCTTTGCTCCTCCTGGGTGAATGGAGTGGCAGCCACAACCTGATTTTTCTCCTTTCTAGGCTGAGCCTGGCCTTGAGCTTCCAGCTATAAGGCTGGATATGTGGATCATTTCAGCATTTCTCCCTTCTCACCTCTGCAATTTCCTCCCACTTGCCCACTGATAGATATTTCAATGTGAGGGTCTCTCAGGTGTGTTTGTGCGTTGAGCAGGGAATCCTTTTTTTAAAAAATTATAACTGTTCAAATCCTTGAAACTTCAAGGAGAGAGACCAAAGGTAATTATCATGCTGCTGTTCCTCTCACATCACTGATAACTACTCATTTGAAGTGAGCAATTGAAACAATCACCTACCTTTTTTATATTCCAGCATTATATGGATTCTCCAGTAGTTGGTAATAACAGCAAATTAATTTCAGATCCACAAATGAGTCACCACCTCAATATATTTTCCTTAGTATTCTTTTCTAGATATCCATTCTCCTCATTGCCACCTCAAAATATTGGTGTGTTGGTTGGGATGCACCTAGTCCTCTGGATCTGCACTCTCTCTGGAGGCAATCACATCTAGTTTTGTTTTATTTAATACCTTCTATCAATATTTTGTATTTTTCCATGTGGGGATCTTTCACTTCCTTGGTTAAACTCATACATGTGCATTTTATTCTTTTTGATGGTTTTGTAAATGGGATATTTTCTTCATTTATTTCTTGGAGTGTTTCTTTTTAGTGTGTAGAAATACAACTGATTTACATATGTTAATTTTCTATTCTTCAAATTAAGTGAATTCATTTCTTAGTTCTCACACTTTTAAATTTATATTTATTATTGAATTATTATAGATGTCACTCTTTTCCCCACATTGACCCCCTCAGTAACACTCATGCCCCCCCAGGCCTTTACAGGATTATTTTCTGTGTCCATGGTTATGCATATATGCATATAAGTTATTTGATTAATCTCTTCCCACCTCCCCTTTCTCTATGAATTCTGTCAGTCTGTTGCATGCTTCAAAGTCTCTAGTTCTATTTTGTTCATCATTTTATTTTGTTCATTAGATCCCACATATAAGTGAGATAATGTGTTACTTGTTTTCTCTGTCTGGCTTATTTCACTTAGAATAATATTCTCCAGGTCCCTCCATGCTGTCTTAAAACGTAAGAGATCCTTCTTTACAGCTGCATAGGATTCCACTGTGTAGTAGTAAATGTACCATAGATTTTATATCCACTCATCTACTGATGGGCACTTAGGCTGGCTCCAGGTCTTAGATATTATAAATTGTGCTTCTATGAACTTAGGAGTGCATATATTCTTGCTGATTGGTGTTTCAGGCTTTTTAGGATATATATTCATAGAAGTGATCTCACCAGGTCAAATAACGTTCCATTTTTAACTTTTTGAAGAAACTCCATACTATTTTCTATAGTAGCTCTACCAGTCTGCATTCCAAGCACTATTACTAGGCTTCTTTTTTAGCCACATCCTTATTTGCACTTGTTTGCTGATTTATTGATGGTAGCCTATCTGGCAGATGTGAGGTGATACCTCATTTTCTTTTTAAATTTCATCTCTCTGATGATTACTGATGTTGAGCATTTTTTCATATGCCCCTTGGCCATTTGTATATCCTCTTTGGAGAAGTATCTATTTAGGTCTTCTGCCCATTTTTTTAAAAATTGGGTTGATTGTCTTCTTTGTGTTGACTTTTATTAATACTTTATATATTTTTAAAACTTACCCCAATGATCAGATAGATCTTTGGCAATATGCTCTCCCATACTATGGATTCCCTTTTTATGGTTTTACAACTTACATTGACATATTTAATCAATTTTTAGTTTATTGTTGTGTATGGTGTAAGTTGCCAATATGTTCTAACATTTTTTGTAGAGCCTTTAGAATTTTCTATATATAAGATTATATCGTAGTGATGTCAGAGGGATGGTTGCATAAGGATGAATCTTTTCCTCTCCCTCTGACATTTCAGCAAGGTAAGCATGTATAATTCAACAAAGGTATTCCTGCTCAACACAGAAACATGCCTGAGAGACCTGTGCACAGAAACATCTTAAGGTAGGAAATGGGGAATAAATGAAGAGACAAGAAAGAAAGAAAAAGTGCAGATGGCCTGCACACACAGCCCCACAGCTGGGAGCTCATAACTTGGACAAAAGAAAGGAGAAATCCTGCAGTACCAAGTACTTACTTCTGCCAGGTGAAACAGAGAGTTGTTGGGGGACAGCCCTGAAGGGCAAGTGGAAAGCAGGGAGAGAGTAAACAGTGTCTGAGTCAGAAGGCTCCTGACAAAGCACAGGATTCTTTCTTATGGCTCCCCAATGTCAGGCGAGGTGGTGTTGTTTCAGAAAAAGAAACAGGACTACAGAGCTCTGCTTGGATTCCCAAAATTTGTCTCCTGTTGCCCTTGGAGTGGGTTCCAGGAACATATTACCTATAAACCAAGAGCTGATGCAATAGAATCACAGTTTCCATCTGTGACTTATCCCCAGGAGGAGTACTTGAAGAGGGACTCCACAGAAGTCAGGAGTTGCTATTAGGGTGAGGGCAAAACAAACTCCACACCCAAGCAGTGTGGCTGCACTGCCTTAGGGAAGCTGAGAAGGTTCATGACTAGTGGATCACAGAGGTAAATATCTAGTGATTTAGTGCCATCTATTGGAAAATAATAGAAAGACCTCTTCAGTGATTAGTGTGAAAACAAGAGGACAGCAAATACCATAAAGAACCAAAGCAACGACAATGACCAGAAATACAATGAAAAAATCCCCAGAAAGTAGGCAGGAACACATGAAACTATGTGATATAAATGAGAGATATTTCAAGATGGTATTTCTGAAAATACTCAATATATATGAGAAAATACTGACAAGCAATTAAATATACTCAGAAAACAAATAAATGAACAAAATGAATACTTTAGAAGATAGATTAATACTTTAAAAAAGAACCAATAAGATTTTCATAGCTGGTTTGGCTCACTGGATAGAGTGTCGGCCTGTTGACTCAAGGGTCCCAGGTTTGATTCCGGTCAAGGGCATGTACCTTGGTTGCAGGCACAACCCTGGTTTGGGGTGTGCAGGAGGCAGCTAATTGATATTTCTCTCTCATTGATGTTTCTAACTCTCTATCCCTTTCACTTCCTCTCTGTAAAAAAAATTAATAAAATATCTAATCTAATAAAAGAGTAATATTGAAATTGACCTTTTCTACGGAATGCCTAAGCCATGCCTACCAGCCAATCAGAGTGGCTGTATGCAAATTAACCCAGCCAAGATGGAGACTGGCAGTCACGGAGCTGGAGTAAACAGACAGCCGGCTGGCTGGGCTTCTCCCGGCTCAGGACAACATAGTTGCAACATTGTTGCAATTATAGAAGCCACAGAGCTGAAGCTAACAGGAGGCTTCATTACCTGCCTAGGCCTTGGCTTAAAGGAATAGTGTATCAATTATAGAAGATAAATAAACCCCAGAAACCTGCTTCCAGCCAGCCTTGCTGGGACATTGGGTCAATGGGAGCTGTGGGCAGCCTAAAGGCTGAAAACAGCCCTCAGCCCATCACCCAGGCTGGCCACACCCCAATGGGGTGAGAGTCCCCAATGGGGGGCTGTGGGAAGCCTGAAAACAGCCATCAACCCCGCACCCAGGCTGGCCAGGTACCCCAGTAGGGACCCAAAACCTGAAAAGACTATAGGCAGCCTGAAAACACCCCTCAGCTCTTCATCCAGGCTGCCCAGGTACCCCAGTAGGGACCCAAAACCTGAAGAGGCTGTGGGCAGTCTGAAAATGGCCCTCAGCCTGTCACCCAGGCTGCCCACACCCCAGTGGGGTGAGGGTCCCCACTGGGAGGTCTGACCAGCCTGCAAACAGCCATCAGCCCCTCACCCAGGCTGACCAGGCACGCCAGCAGGTGGACATCCCCAGAGGGGTCTAAGACTGTGAGAGAGCACAGGCGAGGCTGAGGGACCTCCCGAGTGCACACATTTTTGTACACTGGGCCCCTAGTATTAAAAATAAAATTAAAAAAATATATATTTTTATTGTCATAAAATATTTATTTATTTATTTATTTATTTATTTATTTGTTTTTATTTGTTATTTATTGGTTAAGGTATTACAAATGTATCCTCATCTTTCAATAACCCCTAACCCCCCACCCCCACTCATGCTCTCATCCCCCTGTTGTCTGAGTCCACTGGCTTGGCTTATATGTATGCATACAAGTCCTTTGGTTGATCTCTCCCCCCAACAGCCACACTCCCCCCGCCTCCCTCTGGGGATCAACAGACCAGTAGCTGCTTCTCTGTATCTGGATCTATTCCTCTCCATCAGTCTATGTTGTTCTCTATATTCCACAAATGAGTGAGATCATATGATATTTATCTTTCTCTGACTGGCTTATTTCATTTAGCACAATGCTCTCCAGTTCCATCCATGCTGTTGCAAATGGCAAGAATTCCTTCTTTTTTACCGCAGCGTAGCATTCCATTGTGTAGATGTACCACTGTTTTTTAATCCACTCATCTGCTGATGGGCACTTAGGCTGTTTCCAGATCTTAGCTATGGTAAATTATGCTGCTATGAACATAGGGGTGCATATATCTTTTCTGATTGGTGTTTCTAGCTTCTTAGGATATATTCCTAGAAGTGGGATCACTGGGTCAAATGGGAGTTTCATTTTTAGTTTTTTGAGGAAACTCCATACTGTCTTCCATAGTGGCTACACCATTCTGCATTTATACCAGCAGTGCAGAATGGTTCCATTTTCTCCACATGCTCACCAGCACTTGTCATTTGTTGATTTGTTGATGATAGCCATTTTGACAGATGTGAGATGACACCACATTGTTCTTTTGATTTTCATCTCTCATATAATTGATGACTTTCAGCATGTTTTCATATGTCTTTCGGCCTTCTATATGTCTTATTTTGAAAAGTGTCTATTTAGGTCTGTTGCCCATTTTTTGATTAGTTTATCTTCCTTTTGTTAAGTTGTATGAGTTCCCTGTAAATGTTGGATATTAAACTCTTATTGGTGATATCATTGCCAAATATATTCTCCCATTCAGTGGGCTTGCTTGTTGTTCTGTTGATGGTTTCCTTTGCTGTGCAAAAGCTTTTTATTTTGATGTAGTCCCATTTATTTATTTTCTCTTTAGCTTCCATTGCCCTAGGAGCAGTATCAGTGAAGAAATTCCTTGGGCACATGTTTGCGATTTCTCTGCCTGTGTATTCCTCCAGTATTTTTATGGTTTCCTATCTTACATTTAAGTCCTTTATCCATTTTGAGTTTATTTTTTGTGTATGGTGTGAGTTGGTGGTCTAGTTTCATCTCTTTGCAGGTATCTGCCTAATTTTCTGAACACCATTTATTGAAGAGACTGTCTTGACTCCATTGTATGCTTTTGCCTCCTTTGTCGAATATGAATTTTGCATAGTAATTTGGGTCATTTCTGGGTTCTCTATTCTATTCCATTGATCTATATGTCTGTTCTTGTGCCAGTTCCAAGCTGTTTTAAGAACAGTGGCTTTGTAATACAGCTTGATATCTGGTATTGCACCTACTTTGTTCTTCTTTCTCAGAATTGGTGCAGCTATTCGAGGTCTTTTTTTTAATTCCAGATGAACTTTTGGAACATTCGTTCTAGATCTGTGAAATATGCTGTTGGTATTTTAATGGGGATTGCATTGAATCTATAGATTGCTTTGGGAAGTATGGACATTTTGATGATATTGATCCTACCAATCTATAAACATGGTATGTTCTTCCATCTGTTTATATCTTCCACTGTCTTTTTTTTTTCAGTGTCCTGTAGTTTTTTGCATATAAGTCTTTCTTTAGTCTCTCTTTCTGTACATTCCCTATTAGCGTAAAGAAATGCCATAGATTTCTTGGCATTAATTTTGTATTCTGCAACATTGCTGAATTCATTTATTAAGTTTAATAATTTTTTGATGGAGTCTTTAGGGTTTTGTATGTACAGTATCATGTCATCTGCAAATAAGGACAGTTTTACTTCTTCTTTTCGAATTTGGATGCCTTTTATTTCTTCTTCTTGTCTGATCACAGTGGCTAGTACTTCCAGTACTATGTTGAACAGGAGTGGTGAAAGGGGGCATTCCTGTCTTGTTCCTGTTCTTAGGGGAAATGATTTTAGTTTATGACCATTGAGTATGATTTTGGCTGTGGGTTTGTCATATATGGCTTTTATTATGTTGTGGAATGATCCTTCTAGTCCCACCTTGCTGAGAGTTTTTATCAAGAAAGGGTGTTGGGTTTTGTCAAATGCTTTTTCTGCATCAATTGATATGACTATGTGATTTTTATCTCTCAATTTGTTTATGTGATGTATCACATTTATTGACTTGTAGATATTGTACCATCTTTGCATCCCTGGGATAAATCCTACTTGGTCATGGTGTATTATCTTTCTGATGTACTTCTGGATCCAATTTGCTAGGATTTTGTTGAGGATTTTGGCATCTATGTTCATGAGGGTTATTGGCCTGTAATTCTCTTTCATTGTATTTTCTTTATCTGGTTTTGGGATTAGGGTAATGCTGGCTTTGTAGAATGAGCTTGCAAGTGTTCCTTCCTCTTGAATTTTTTAGAATAGCTTGAGGAATATAGGTTTTATTTCTTCTTTGAATGTTTGATATAACTCCCTTATGAAGCTATCTGGTCCAGGGCTCTTGTTTGTTCTAAGTTTTTTATTACTGCTTCAATTTCCTCCAAAGCTATCAGCATATTCAGTTTTTTGAATCCTCCTGTTTGAGTTTTGGAAGGTTATGTTTTTCTAGGAATATGTCCATTTCTTCTAGGTTGACCAGTTTGTTGTATTAGAGTTGCTCATAGTATTTTTTTAAGATTCTTCGTATTTCTGTGGAGTCTGTTGTTATTTCACCTCTTTCGTTTCCGGTTTCATTTGGGTCCTCTCTCTTTGCTTCTTGGTGAGCCTAGTTATAGGTTCACCAATCTTGTTTATCCTTTCAAAGAACAAGCTCTTGGTTTCATTGATCTTTTGTATTTTTTTGTCTCTATGTCATATATTTCTGCTCTGATCTTTATTATTTTCTTCCTTCTGATCACTCTGAGTTTTTCTTGTTTCTCTTTTTCTAATTCTTCAAGTTGCAGAGTTAGATGGTTTATTACCATTTTTCTTGTGTGTGTGTGTTTTTTTGTTTGTTTGTTTGTTTTTTTGTTTTGAGGTAGAACTGTAATGCTATAAACTTTCCTCTCAGGACTGTTTTCACTGTGTCCCATAGAATTTGGATTGTTGTGTTTTCATTGTTGTTTGTTTCTAGGATGGATTTTTTAAAATTTCTTCCTTGATATCTTTGGTAACCCACTCATTGTTTAATAGTATGCTATTCAACCTCCACATGTTTAAATTTTTGGCTGTTTTTATTGTAATTGATTTCTAATCTTATGCCATTGTGATCTGAGAAGATGCTTGATATGATTTCAATATTC
The DNA here is from genome assembly GCA_004026665.1 of Murina feae. Classification (NCBI taxonomy): domain Eukaryota; kingdom Metazoa; phylum Chordata; class Mammalia; order Chiroptera; family Vespertilionidae; genus Murina; species Murina feae. Next base: position 17,638 of record PVJC01034987.1, read on the forward strand.
TTGAATTTGGAGAGATTTTGCATGTGTCCCAATATGTGGTTTATCTTTTAAAATGTCCCATGTGCACTTGAGAAGAATGTATATTCTTTAGATTTGGGGTGGAATGTTCTAAAGATGTCGATCAAGTCCATCTGATATACTGAGTCATTTAGGATTGCTGTTTCTTTGCTAATTTTTTATCTAGAGAATTTATCCAGTGATGTTAATGGGATATTAAAGTCTAGTATGATTGTATTGATGTCAATCTCTCCCCTAATATCTTCCAGCAGCTTTTTTTAAAAAACATATTTGGGTGCTCCTTCATTGGGTGCACAAATGTTTACCAGAATTATATCCTCTTGTTGTATTGATCCTTTTAGAATTATGAAGTGGCCTTCTTTGTCTCTTGTTATGGTCTTCACTTTGAGATCTATTTTGTCAGATATAAATATTGCTACCCCAGTTTGTTTGTTTGTTTTTCATTCCCATTTTCTTGATAGATATATATTTTTTAATATCTTTATTGTTCAGATTGTTACAGTTGTTCTTCTTTTTTCCCCCATAGCTCCCCTCCTCCCAGTTCCCACCCCATCCTCTGTCCCCATTCCCCCCCCGTCCTCATCCATAGGTGTACGATCATTGTCCATTCTCTCCCCGCACCCCCAACACCCTTTACCCCCAAAAATTGTCAGTCCACTCCCTTTCTATGCCTCTGATTCTATTCTATTCACCAGTTTATTCTGTTCATCAGAATTCTTATTCATTTTTTAGATTCACTTGTTGATAGATATGTATTTGTTGTTCATAAATTTTTATCTTTATTTTATGATGTAAATACTTTCTACCACAATATCAGGTGTGTTTTTTTTTAATTCTATTC
>PVJC01034988.1:0-18488 GCA_004026665.1 Murina feae
GATGGGACACGTTTAAACATTTTAGAAATGCAACAGGGAAGATCTCTAGATAGCCAGAGATCTGCTCTTTATCACAAAAGGCAATGCATATTCTTAATTCATCAACCCGTCCTCCTGTGGAATTTGCAATACATTCAACACTGGGCCTTGTATAGCTGTAGCACTCCTGATGCCCTGGCCAGATCAGATCCCGTCCAAGTCATACGCTAGACAGATGCAAACATATGCCGCTGATTGCAAAAGAATTAAATTTAGTTACTGTTTGGATGCAGAAGCCTAAGCCGAGACTCACTTATTTTGGAACTGACCGCATTGTAATGGTTCAGCCATCTGTCCCACGTGTGAAACATTCAATGCACATAGGCTGGGGGCATTGACATTGGCGGGCTGTGTTGGCCAAAGTGAATGCAAATGTTTCATGTTCACAAACAGAAATTGGTTTAGAGCTCGCTGTGCTGTTCTCCCTCCGCCTTCACTCTTCTCCCCTCCCTCCTCCCATCCCTGGCTCCTTCCACTCCCAAGTCCTCCGTGAGGCATCAGAAAAGAGAAGTGAGCCCTGGCTGGTGTGGCTCAGTGGAGAGCATTGGCCTGCGGACTGAAGGGCCTGGGTTTGATTCCGGTCAAGGGCACTTTCCTCAGTTACAGGTTTGATCCCAGGCCCTAGTCTGGGTACATGCACGAGGCAGCCAATCCATGTGTCTCTCTCACGTTGATGTTTCTCGCGCTTTCTCCGTCTCTCCCCCTCCCTTACACTCTCTCTAAAAATCAGTGGAAATATATCCTTGGATGAGGATTAACCAAAACACAATCTTTAAAAAATAAAATAAAAGTGGAATGAGGCCACTGGGCCAGCTAATGGCTCAGCTTCCCCATCGTAATTGTGAGAGCGGCTCCCTGGTCAGTTTCAATCCCTTTCAAGCCTCCAGCTCTGACTTGGAAGATGCAGACCACGCGCCCCTCCCTCTCTGAAGCTGGACCAGGGCCCTTTGTTTTGTTTTGTTTTGTTTTGTTTTCATACCGAAAATAAAGTGTTCACATGAGCTCCTTGGCAGAGAGAGGATTTGGCAGACTTATCAGAAGAGAGAGGCTCTCTGAGGATGAAGAGTCTCCTTGGGTGTCAGAAGCCTTGATTACTTTGGGCAGAAATGTGATGCGGTGTACACAGGGGAAAAGCGATGGCCACGAGGCATTTAGGGAAAACCTGCGCAGTGATCATGTTATATGTTGTTCTTCATCTTCCTTTGGTGAGCCCACTGACCCCAGGGAAGGGGCTTGTGGGAGGGTGAGAGGGAGCGATGTAAGAACATGTGTGCTTCTCCAGAGGAACTGGCTGTGGCTAATCCCCAGCTGCCCTTTGCATGGGCTTTGGGAAAACATGCGTCAAAATACGCATATGGACCTGGCTAGCTTGGCTCAGTGGTTGAACTTGGATCAGGAGGTCACGGGTGCATTCCCAGTCAGGGCACATGCCGGGGTTTATGAGCTCGATCCCCAGTCAGGGGTGTGCAGGCAGCAATTAATGAATCTCTCTCATCATTGATGTTTGTATCTTCTCTCCCTCTCCCTTCCTCTCTGAAATCAATAGATGTTAAAAACATGCATATGGAATAGGGCAATCACCCTTGTGCTGCTAAGGCACCCAAGTTGTTGCAGATTTTTTTTTTTTAATCTACCATTTTTCTACCAAAATTATGCAAAGAACCAATGCTGTGAATACTTTGTGTAATTGTTTCCCCCAAACTGGCAATGTAGAAAGTAAAATCTTCACTTGATCCCAGAGGGCTTTGTGGCACCCCAAGAAATCAGAAGTTGAGATAAAACAGCCAGGAATGCATGCGCTTAGTTTTTTCACTGACTTGCACTTGAATGGACAGATAGTTAGGCTTTGTTCAAAATTATTTGTCTCCAAAATGGAAGAAAGGCACTAGAAGCATAATAGACATAAAATCTGTGCTGTAGCCTTTCCAAGAAATTGACATTTTATGCATTTTTGGGGTTAGCATTTTATTTTAAAAAACATATTTGAGACTTAATTGTCTGAAATAATTGAAATAGGTTTTTTAGTGTCCATTCTTCTCAGTAAATTTCCTGAACATATTTCATGGGATGGGAAAATAAGCCTAATTATGATGGATCACAAAATAATAATATCTACCTCAGACACAAATCCATGTTTTCTGTGATTAAACATTGTTTCATGTGCTCCATAATGGTTTGTTGTAATCATACTGGTTCCCTTTTTCCAAACGTGTATTTAAAATTCTTGCTTAGGACACAACGCCCCTCTCACCTTTCTTAGAAGGAGAGGAAATAGATTACCTATTCTCACACAAGTCCTTGCAGCATTCTTCCTGGAGAGGTTTATAGAAACGTCGCCTCTCCCACAGTCCAGTCTCTGCAGGATGGATGAAGTTGTTGGTTGCCTATTGTGATGGGACAGGTGCTAGAAATGCCCAGGTCCAAAGTGTCTTCTCTACCAAGATAGAGTCCTGAGATTCCCCCAATAGTGACGAATTTCTTTGTATTGCAACTTCACATGTTCACCCTTCCGGGGAAGAAGAAAAATGAGGGCAGCCGTAGGGAATCTAGATATATGTCAGTGATGTGCCAGGGCGTTAGTGAAATGTGCAAAGGCCGCAATGTGAGGAAAGGGTAGAGCTGTGATTCAAACACAAACCAATGGTTTTTTCCAGTTGACTTTATTGTGAATGGAGGGATCAGCTGATTTCATCAGCTGGTTCCAGGATGCTGAGAGCTGCGGTCCTCTGGTGGGATAGAGGCAGAGGACCACTCTGAAAGGTGGAAGGGAGAGAAGAAGGTTTGTGAAAAGCTTTCCTAAAGACTGGGTGGCTGGCCACACAGTAGGGCTGATGGAACCATTGAACCAATAGATAACCGGGGACATTTTGCTATCCTTCAACTATTACAACTAGAGAGAGTATTCAAAGTAGTATTCAGTAATATTTCTGTTGTATGTAAAAATAAAATGCATTCATCTCTAGAACAGGATTTGAAAAACTAAAACTCTAAAGTATGATAAAGTGTATCCTTAATGCAATGGGAAATACTCAGAATCGCTGACATTTTTTGTACTAGAGATAGATTCTCTCATTTAATCATGATGACCAGCTGAAACCCAAAGACATGAAGATCTCTAGTCTGGGAAGTGAGGGAGTGGGGATTTGATCCTGTTTCATAAGGTTAAACTTGCAAGCCACCAGTAAGTGTTACCTTTACACCCATTATAAGAGATTTTCCCTGTGATTTAGGATTTGTACCACTATTAGGATTCACTCCTAGAATTCACTCCTAGTAACTCCTAGAATTTTATTGAAACTTACATATAGTTCCTTCTGATTCCAAATCTGCTAACTTTATCAAATAACTTTAAACTGAATCACTACACAAACTTTGCAGGAGTGGAGCACAAGGTGGTAGACTTGTGATCAGTAGGATTTGTAGGGACATAATTAGAATTCAGGCAGGGATTTACAGTGGACCATTATCAGAATCCAATCTTCTAGACAGTGGTTGGCCTCATTGTCAGTCACGGTCCAGGTTAAAAAGACAGGGTTCAGGGAAGTGGGGGCAGTACCAAGGTTAGAATGGTCTTTTTTATGCCTTTAAAACAATGGGTCCATATTTCCACTTAATTAAAACAATAAAGTTGTGCCTCAGACAGATGGAAGGCACCAACAACTATAATTGATTTTGTTCATTTTCTTTTTTAAAAGAAAACTCACAATTAACAATAAAGGACTGTCCATTTTTTTTTTTTAAGAAGCTAAGCGACAATGGAAAGAAGACACATTATAACTGGGTTACTTGATATGGCATCATGACTGTTATTCATCTACATTGAGCAACTGGAACAATACCGGCTTGTTCCACGGCAGTTCTTTATCTAAATGATTCCTTCTTCCTCATAATGCTGAACTGCAGACCGAGTCTGGTATGTAGGAAGGCAGCCAGGTGGTACTGTTGCCCCAGGAACCCTGGCAGGGTTGGAATCTGCCTCAGTTTCCCTCTTTGTAAAATGGGGAATAGCAATTCCTGTCTCTCAGAATGGATGTGAGAATCTGATGATGGAAACTAGGTAAACTGCTTCCTGAATCACAAAGCGGAACACAGATATGTTTCAAATGATCACCTCTGAGACGTGTTACCAAGATGGCGGCACCGTCCTGTGTCATTGAAATCCATTGAAAAAATCCAAGATCAGGATATGGAAAAAGAAAATCGAAATCAGTTTTCAAATGGGGAATTTGGATAATATTGCTTCCAGGCAGCACTCACCTTTTGGCATCTGGGGAAAAGAAGAGATGAAAAATGAATAAGAGGTGAGCCATATGTTCAAAATAAAAACATTAAGTTTAAGGCATTACTGAAAACTCGAATACAGGGTGAGGCAAAAATAGGTTTATAGTTGTCCTTATGGAGAAGGAGAGGTAGAGAGGAATACCCATATGAGAGAGGAACATCGATTTGTTGCCTCCCATAAACATCCCGATGGAGGACCAAATCAGCTATCCTTGGGCATGTGTCCTGACCAGGGATTGAACCTGCTGCCTGGGACAATGCTCAACCAACTAAGCCACACTGGCCAGGGCATTGGTTCACTTTGCTCCATTTCTGGCACAAAAAGACAGCCTAGGTTCATGTTCTACTTAGAGTTGGCTGCTTCTCCAGGGAGCTTTAGTTCTTTGTGGTGGGAAATGGCATTAAGAAACCAAGATCTAGACGTTCTTGATATTGAATTTTTGTTTTGTTTTGTTTTTGTCATTCTGGAATCTTTTCCAACACCAACAATGAGTCCTCTGATTCTCCAGACCACAGCTGGATATTCAATAATTCAATTCAGTTCTGACACTTACCTATCTGGAGTTAGCACAGGATCCCACAGGTTAAGGGCTTAGTCCCACAAGACTGCCCACCACTGCCAATTACAAGTTCAAGTGCACCCGTATTTTTGACCCAGCGGTTATAAATGGAAGGATCTCATACCCACTCCTTAATTTTGATAATTTGCTGGAGGGTCTCACAGAACTCAGGAAAGTACTTCACTTGTTATTTTATTACTAGAGGCCTAGTGCACAAATTCATGCACAAGTGGGGTCCCTCGGCTTGGCTGGCAATTGGGACTGGCCTGTGGGGAGGAGGTGGGGGGAGGGGAGACCTTGGAAGGTTGGCTGGCTGCAGGAGGTTGGCTGTGGGAGTGCACTGACCACCAGCGGGCAGCTCCTGCATTGAGCATCTGCCCTTGGTGGTCAGTGCACATCATTGCAAGCCATCGACCAGTTGTAACAGTCACTTAGGCTTTTATATATATAGATAAAGGATACACCTGAAGAACAGCCAAAATGAAGAAATGCATAAGGCAAGGGATGGGGGAGATTTCTGAGCTCCTGTGTCCTCTCTGGGCACATCATTCTCTGAGCATCTTAGTGTATTCATCAACTTGGAAGCTCTCCAAAACCTCTGTTGACATTTAGAGTATTTTATGGGTCTTCCTATCTGAAAAGGTTGTAGAAGAAACAGTAATCCACGGAGACGAGATAACAGCAGCATAATTTGCAAGTTTGCTAAACTCAAATAGTACTGATTTCAGATGCTAAAATCTCCAATGATCCATGGACACCATTCAAATGAAACCATTAGACTGAAAATAAAGGTGGAATCCACTTATGTATTGATATTGGTTCAAATTAATTGATGTTTGAGTGTTAGTCAGGGGAACACATGTTAATGTCCCATGCATACAACGATGTGGAGGAATTCGCACAACTCTCTTTGATGCAGTTCATGTTTACACTGTTGCTGCTAACATTGGATTTTACTCTGCTCAGAGCTTGTGCACTTTCCAAAGACGTTTAATGAAAAATTAGGATTAATGGCTCACTGTAACCTTTCTAAATAGAGTCCTGCTTAGCAAATGGACACATCTCAGCAATAACATACTATTGCATGAACACTAACTATCATGTATTATGTTCCTAGCAAACCCACCACTATCTTTGCTGAAAAAAGGGTTATTACTAAGCGGGGCAGACACTGTACATGCTTCTTGCTCCATAGTGGTTTCATTTTAGATTCCTCTGAATTGTTGTGTTTAAAAATGTGAATTCTCTTTGAAACTCTAAATATAAATGCTCCCAGAGCCGAAAGGGAGACAAGCCTTCTCTTATGACAATTAGTGTCCTTATTTTTTTATGTATTCATTTTTGGGTTCATCTAGTCTGGCTAAAATTGCATACATATTCATGTTTCTTAATAAGAACAAAGCTTTACTCTTGGTTGTTTTTCATAAATTTGTCCTCATAAGCGATTTGATAGACATGCACTTTAACTATTGGAATGAAAGTTCACAGAGAAGCCTGGGGACATTGCTTCCTTTCTCCATTTCCCTAATCCCTCCCCCAACGTCCACATGCTATTTTACCAGAATACAATGAAATCATTACTGCTTTCTTTTTTAAAAAAAATATCTTGCCCTGACTGGTTTGGCTCAGTGGATAGAGCGTCGGTCTTCGGACTCATGGGTCCCAGGATCGATTCTGGTCAAGGGCATGTACCTTGGTTGCGGGCACATCCCCAGTGGGGGGTGTGCAGGAGGCAGCTGATTGATGTTTCTCTCTCATTGATGTTTCTAACTCTCTATCCCTCTCCCTTCCTCTCTGTAAAAAAATCAATAAAAATATATTTTTTAAAAATATCTTTATTGATTTCAGAGGGGAAGGGAGAGGGAGAGAGATAGAAACATCAATGATGAGAGAATTATTGATCAGCTGCCTCCTGTACACCCCCTAGTGAGGAGTCCCCCACAACCTGGACACATGCCCTGGCTGGGAATCGAACCTGTGACCTCCTGGTTCATAAGTCAATGCTCAACCACAGAGCCAAGCCGGCCGGACTATCCAAATGCCTTTTTATCTTTAAACCCCAGATGCAATTCAGTTACATAACAGAATAGCCATTCACTACTCATTGGTTGTCTTCAAAATATCTGTTATTAGGTCATATTTTCCTCTCCTTGGCACAAACTAGTCTATCTGTTGTAAAATCAAATCTGAAGTCCTGTACGATTTCTCATACTTCATCTCCATGGCGATATGCAACAGGCATCGATCTTTCTCTAATGCAGTAATAAGCTAGAAGCATTTTTCAAACACGGCACTTTGTTTGCCTGATTCTCATCAAGAACAAAAGGAAATGCATTTGGCCAAGGTCACCGGGAGGGGAGCGCTAAGACCTGTGCCAGAAAGCCTTCTGCCCTTCTGGTTGATTAGTGCCGTCCATTTGGCTCTGGTCTTCCCTGATTTAAAATATGAAGTGTGTTGATGCTTCCAACTGCCAAGGCAGTTGTACTTTGAGTCCATGGGTCAATTCCATCATTTTAAGTAGCGCATTTCATTCACAGAATCTCGGAGCTGGAAGAGAATTCAACATGTGATCAAACTCATTCATCTGCTTCCAGCCAGGAGAGCAATAGAAATGGCTCAGAAAGGGAACGGCTTCCTCCATTTGTCACAGTTCCCAAGGATGGGCACCTATGATCTTTCTTGCTCCATATTCAGTCTCTAAATATAATTCTCATCAGTCAGTTTTTCTTAGGACCTCTCTGAGGGATTTCCAGAAAATCAAATGCAGTTTCCTGGTATGATGTTCAGGATAGATATTGAAAAACATTAAATTCTGTTGTCGTTCTTTTCAACAACTTTTTTTTTTTTTCAATGCTTCCTGCTCTTTTGTTGCCTTCAAGTTTTGTATACCTTTCTGTTTTAAAATTTTCTTTATTGATTAAGGTATTACATATGTGTCCTTATCCTCCTATTGCCCCCCCTCATGCCCTCACCCCCCCTGTTATCCATGTCCATTGGTTAGGCTTATACGCATGCATCCAAGTCCTTTGGTTGATCTCTCCCCCTCACCCTCACCCTCCCCTACCTTCCCTCTGAGGTTTGACGGTCTGATCCATGCTTCTCTGTGTCTGGATCTGTTTTTCTTCATCAGTTTATGTTGTTTATTATATCCCATAAATGAGTGCAGTTTTTGTATACCTTTCTAAAGTTAAAATATACTAGTATATGAAGGAAAACAGTACACAGGAATTATTGACTAGAGGTTCCTACGCTTCTGTGTATAAATTTTGAGTTTCGTAGAAGTATTAGAAGAAAAGCAATCAAATGAAAAACACCTGATTAGTGCATGGCTAGAAAGCACATTGTAAATTTGTTTTTTCACTTAGTTTTTTACAGTGCCTTTTAAGTGGCAGGCATGTACATGATGAGTAATATATAATTAATACATATACCAAAATCATTTGGCTAAATTTTAATCTTGGGAAGCTGTTTCAACTAACATATCTTTTCTCACTATTCTCTCAACCCTCAATTTTTGTGTGGAATTCATATGAAGATGCAAAATAAATAACATATCTTGAAGTTTGATTTTAACCCCGATTGCATTTCAAACATGTAGATAGACCTTGTGGACAGGAATGAGGAAGAGGAGGTTTGGGTAATTGCAAGGAGATTTTCACCGGAAATTCTTCCTCTTCCTGAGGGCATCCCACATGGAGGCATTGCTCCTAGCTGCCTTATGACCGGAAAAGTGCCTTTGTCTTTCGTTGGCTGTTTAGGATGCAGTGCTACCTCCCAGCATTGGACTGTTTTACCGCCCCCCCCCCCACTCACCCTTCTTAACTCCTCAGATAACAGCAACACACAGGGAAGTGTACCAGGAACTTCACGGCCTAGTTCAGGTCCAGGCTTTCCAACAATGAGACCAGGCATAGTTGGCATCTGGAAGTGTCACTAGTGCTTTCTGTATTCTTCCACACACTCTCTGCACATCTTCATTTAAGAAGAAATGTATGAACTGTGGGCTCCACCAGGCTCAGCACTTTAATGCACAGCTTTCTTTTTGGCCCCGGAGTATGCATTTCCCCAATGTTTATTATGATTATTTTTATAGATATTTTTATTGATTTCAGAGAGAAAGGGAGAGGGAGAGAGAGATAGAAACATCAGTGAGAGAGAAACATCATCGATTGGCTGCCTCCTGCATGCTCCACACTGGGAATTGAGTCCACAGCCCCAGGCATGTGCCCTGACCGGGAATCCAACCATGACCTACTAGTTCATAGGTCGACACTCAACCACTGAGCCACACCAGCCAGGCAGTTGATGAAATTTTTAATAGGCAAAAATAAGGGAAAAGAATACTTTTATTTTCCTTTTTAAAAAGGCAGTCTCTATGTGTTTAGAAAATACAGGCCAAGCATGCTCTCTTTCTTTCTGATATCACACAAAGTAAGAAATAGTGCCCTTCAAATGGGAGATTTCCTTTAATTACATAGGGAAGCGATAGTGGTCGGTATTGCATGTTTAATGTATGTTCCATGTGCCCCTTTTTCTTTCTCCCCCCGCCACCCCTTCACAGCCACCTCATCTTGAGCAGAAATAAAAGGCTCAGGGCTTGTCAGCATCAGTTTATAGATAGCTGTTTAAAAATAATGAGATATTGGCTATTGTAAGGCTCAGGGCCGTCTTGCCAGACTCATTTATTTCCATTCACCTTTTGTCAGAATCAAAGACAGAAGACATTCAATTAAAACATGTCACCTGTTGCAATGACCTAATTTATACTCCTATGTGTCATAGATTAGGGCTCTGTGCTTCTGAGGAAGTGTTTTTACCCCCCCATGCAACAGTGTGCCCCCTGCGAAACACTTTGTGGTTATTTCAAGTTTCTTTTCTGTTTTTAATATTTTTTATTGATATCAAAGAGGAAGGGAGAGAGAGATAGAAACATTAATGAGAGAGGATCATTGATCAGCTGCCTCCTGCACACCCCCTACTGAGGTTCAAGCCTGCAGCCCTGACCGGGAATGGAACCATGACCTCCTGCTTCATAGGCCAACACTCACCACGGAGCCACACCGGCTGAGCTGACTACTTTTATTTAATATAACTCTTGATTTAGTAGTCATTCACTTCATTATCTTTTTTAAAAAAGTATTTTTACTTTAATGTGACTTTTTACATGTTTCGTAAGTATTCAGGGGGAGGGAGTTGTCTTTACAATCCACGTGTACAGCAAACCTTTGGGAACCTAAGGCATGTTTTTAATTTGGGAAAGTAGGCTAGGATATCCTGGGTAATTCTCCGCAGGGAAGGTCTTTTGCTGTTCTATGAAATGCCACAGACTTTGTACTGTTAAAAATGCAAACAATACCATATTTTCTGGTATATAAGACAACTTTTTAACCCAGGAAAATCTTCTCAAAAGTCGAGACAAAACTGCTGAAATGGTAGAAATGGTAGAGGGAGACAGTAGAGGAGGTAGTTGGGTCACTTCTCTCACTAGCCTTCTCGTTATTTGAGAAGATTTTTGAGATTTTCCTGGGTTAAAAAGTCCGTCTTGTACGCCGGAAAATACGGTACTTTTGACTTTGGACTATATCATATAAAAATTTGCATTTGGGCATAAAATGCGGACTTAAAATTAGCTGACTTAGAAGCCCTGGTGCTGAACTGCTTTACATCTCTTGGAGTTTATTTGCCTCCCAGCATATTTTTTTCCTTCCTTGCCCTAGTCTTGCGTTCCCAATTTTGTAAATTCTGACAGTATGTGAGATTTGCAATTCCCTTGTGGCCACGTGGGCTCACGCAGTATTTGAGAGAGACAGCAATGTGGGAGGAAATGCTCTACTTGTAGGTAATGCCAACTATTAAAATCTTTTAGTAAAAAAAAAAATAAATAAAATGATAAGGGCATTCTCCACCTGAATGGAAAATCCAGATGCTTTAAACTAACTTCAAATCCTGTCAAATATTGGATACAATGAGTATCTTATTTCCTGAGAGAAAACTTATTTTTAAACTTGTTCCAAACTGGCTTACCAGTGACATCGAAACAGAAATTGTTTGTGTTTAAGATTGTAAAGATGTGAAAAGATGTGAAATTGCCCTTTCCTGGACATATTTGGATTAGACAGGTGTTTGTTTAGAGCAAATCTGGATTTCTCAGGTCCTGATTATAAATGTTGTTATTTTGTTTGTTTATTTGTTTCTGCTAAAATAGTTTGAGGCTTTTACATGTATCAGGTTAATTGGATAATTATCAGTTCTCTTCTCAGATTTGTATTGTGGGCTTAAAGCAAACTCGGGGAAAGCGTTCTTCTTTTTGATGGAATTTGGGTTCATTTCTCTGTCTATTCTAAAATAATCACATACATAAATGCTATTATTAGTGACAGAGTGAACAGTCAATAGAATGGGACACCAAACAATTCGATAAATCACTTAGGCATCATATAGTAGTATTATTTGGCTCGTGTTTTTTTAATTATCTTTCCACTCCATCATACCCCAAACCTGTTTACGTACAGAACTGAGGCAGGGTAGACTGTCAAACTCCATGGGGATGGATTTTCAATAAATAAGCATGATGTAAAATATCTTTAAATAAAATAATATAGCAATATTTCAACAAAATTATGAGATGGTGACAACTTTATTGTCCTTGGCATGTTAAGGTTTATAAAATCTTTTAGTATTACATTTGTATAATATCCAATTGCATTCATATATTAATATAACATTAGATCATCACAACAAAACTTGGAGAGAATATTGTCTTTCCATCCATCTTATATGTGGAAAAGGAAATAAGATACTCATTGAAGTTTACAGAGCTAGTTAACAAGAGAGTCATAAAAAAACTCAAACATTCTAATTTGCAAATTATGCTTTATTTTTTAGACATATTCTTCAAATACTATTTAGGAATAATTTATGATGCCATTGCATATAGCTTTTTTGTGGCATGCACTATTAATTTCAGTGACTACGTAGTGTACCCAGTTTCTTTGTTTTTTGATATTTATTTGTCTAAACCTGCTTCATGGCTCTTAAAGTTGTCTACTGATTGTAGTTAAATTCTGCTTTGATGTTTCAATATGACATTTCAGATTTTGTCGAGAAAGCAGTGTATGTTTGTGTGTTTCACTAAAAGATCATCAACTCTTCAAGTAGTATTTATTAAGGCAATATAAAAAAACTTTGTCTTATGGCTCACTAATAATCCACACCTTTTGTGTATATATACCGACCTTAGGGGTTCACCTAGAGATATATCAGCCTTTCCCAAACTGTTTCCTGCACCTCAGGTAATCCACAACTCACATGTCACATGGTATTAATGTTCCCCAAACCGGACCCTTCATTAGATTGGTTTGCAAAAGCACTGCCTAGGCTGTATCTCCCTCTGAGAGTTCTGCAGAGCCTATTTGCTTATTAAAGACTCTGAGAGGCCCTTCAGTAACGCAGTAAAACTGATGATGCTATTAAACCAAATCTATTTTGTACACAGTTTGAAAAATGCCAAAATATGTATGATGCATTGCTTGGTTTAACTTATTAATGGAGAATGTTACATGGTTTCATCAATTAACCAATCTGCTACCAAAAAGATAGGCTCTCTCCTCATTCTTACTCCCAAGTAACCCTGATTTGACAATGGGTTTATAAGGTCCTGTTCTAAACTTCACAGTCACACTGGAAACCAGATTGTCATTAACAAGCACTTCCCCACCACTCCCTCATATAAACAAAACATTATTTTTCATCCCTTTCCTTTCCTTTTTGCTCTTGATCTCTTAAACTCACTGCCAGCAAGACTCCTTGCATCTTGACCCAACCCATCCCTCTTTGGGAAAAGGTTTTATGAAAGCCCATCTACTTTTGCCTTCTTCCTAACTTCCCCTGCCCTGCGAACTTACCCCTTCTTTGACACCCTAGTCTGGATTCTTTCAGGAAGCTCCCCTTTCTATCCTGTTGGGTTCAGTCAAAACCAACTCCCAGCTTTCTTGAATTTGAAGGAAAATACAGAGGTGTCCAAAATGTAACTGACATTGTCCTTCTGAGACATGTTAATATGGGTCAATCCTTGCATCTCATCTCTGTGGCATTTAGGTACTTTCAATGCAATTCAATTCTACAGTGTCTTCTGATATCCCCAGGGTTGGGTAGTTGGCCAACTGGTCTACCTGATCCTACATATAGAGCTTTCTGGGGTAACTGATATAGAAGATACAAATGGCCATTGTCTTTAATTTGAGAAACAGTTTCTTTATATTAATTCACATGAAACGTGCATTTCCTTTGACATGAACATGTCAGTTTGATGGCCTTGCATAAAATGTCTATCTGGTTTATTATCCTCTCCTAGATTTGGTTTCTAATCCCTGGCAATCTTGGTGTAACCACCACATTTTTTACATCCCACTTATACCCCTTGACCATTCTGCATTGACTGTCCACTTCCCTAGCACCCATGGGTGATGCTCTCTATGCATGGAATTGGTTTTTGAAGAGACCTATCTCCATAGTAAACATGCGACTATCTTTGCCCACAGGAGTGCGTCTTGACAGAGTACGTGGAGGCCGGCAGAAGTACAAGCGCAGAATAGATGCGGAGAACAGCCCCTACCTGAACCCCCAGCTGGTTCAGCCAGCCAAAAAGCCATGTAAGTACAGCAGACTTACAGGCTGCCCAGCACTCAGAATCCCCCTCTCCCCACTGCCCCTTCCTTTTGGCTTATGTATCACTTTGGCATGCTCATCCCTACCGACTCCAAAGAGGCTTGTCGTTGTGGGGGGCCATGGCGCTAGTCCCAAGGATTGCCTCTTGGGGGAACAGCCACTCACCTAATAATATTTTTCTTTCCTATGGTTTTTCCTCCTCCCTCCCTGTATTCACCTAGTCATTTCGTGGAAGCAGAAGCACATTAAGGCATTGCTTATATAGTGCGGATTTTACATTTCCTGGTTCCTTTTATTTTCAGAGGTACATCAAATGGATCATACTGTGATCATTAGTTCATTGGAGCTGTTAGTTTCAGATTTCACAAGAAAGTGATTTTTGTAGTTTTCGCTAACTAAATGAGTTTGACTGTTCAACCTCCCCATGAAAATACATTAGGAGCCTCATTAATTTGGAGCTAGAGAAGGTTAACACACTAGCTAGCAATAGATTAAAACAAGAATGGGCCCTGCTAATAACAAGCATAGGTTGATGGTTCCGTCTCAGGTGTCCTTATGGGCATCATGAATTGTTTTATAAGAGCCTGTGGTTTCCTAATGCCAGGTTGCCATTGGAAGGGGCAATGGTACGGTGCTAAAATGCAAGCCCTATTCTCTTTGCCATTAAGTAAAAGAGCTAGAATATAGATTGAGGCAATAACTGTATCCCATTTTCTGAAAAATCAGTTCACAGCTGCTGTGCAACAGCCCTAGCGTTTTAGGGGGCTTATGCGAAGAGTTCATATCAGGCACTGCGAAGACTCTTAGTGGAGACAGTGCTGGCATTCAGCTGTCTTTGTCTCAGGAGACACGCCCAGCACTCACTCATATTGATAGCAGTTCCAAAAGAGAGCCTGGTGTTTTGTTAACCTGCTTTCAAGGAAAGAGAAGAAAGTGTCTGCTTCTAATTCACTCTCTCCAGGAGGGGTCGCTGCTGCGCACCGTACAGTGAGCATATGGGGATGGGTTAAATAAATAAAACAGACCCTGAACTGTAAACGAGAGGACATTTCAGTGATGTCAAAGGGAAAACAACCAGTTTTACATAAAATTAAAGCTTAAGTGAACATATGGCATAGTTTCCTTTTGCCTTTCCAAAAAACATTATGTTGATTATACCTTCAGTTGTCCAATCTGGCATCTTCTCTGCAGCCTGCATAAGCTCTTTGGCATTCTGCAAATACAACCCCGGACTGCATTAAGCAGATTTTGCATATTATAATAAAAAAAAAACTTTCTGATAATACAATAAAGTGCAATGAACACTAATGCTTAATTTCATTAGAGGTTTAGTTTTTCTGGATTCGGTAATACACAGAGTGCCCATTTCTCGTTCATTTTATGCAAACATTGACCAAAACCATTGATAATTTCCTCTCCGGAGAGAAAAATGCACACCAGCCCATGATAAAGGAACCCTTTTCTGGTTTGGGGTGTAAACCTGAGGAATGGGGAAGTGGCACGTCAAGTACCTTTAAGGAGATTACAGCAATTTCAGTGAGCTTCATTTGTCTGAGATAAGGAGGGTTCCTAATAAATCATTACTCATTATCTCAAGGCCTCTGTGTTAATTTTCCAGAGTCCATCCAATTAGTGTGTTTTGGTAACAAACATTTATAAAACTTAATTTTCAGATCCTGTCGGATAAGTGTCAAGAGACGGTGCATAGGCCCTGAGTGGAAAGCGGCTGGGGAGATTTCTGGAACCTGACTGATTGGGTAGCGCAGAAACCCCAGAGTGGAAATTGGGTTCTATTGATTTTAATTAGGGAAACATTAAATAAGATTTACCTAGAAGCAGTTCTGCGGGCTATTCTGTCTTCTGAATGACGGGCATTTCCAAGCTTCCACCCCATTTCTCTGACCCAAAGTCAAGTGCCCTCTGGCTTGGCTGAAACAGGTAGCATATTTCCTGTAATAAATAAGAACTGGAGTTTCAGGGTTTCCTTCAGTTCCATGTCTGTGCCCTTTATCACTGCATTTTCTTCTATTCTGGGGACCCAGTGGTTGCTGAAGGTTTTGTTGATTGTCAGAGCCAGGCAGGTGGAGACTTTCCTAAGCGAGACCAAAACTCCAGGGTGTTGCTTCTCGAGCACATACCAGAAGCCACGTGCCATTCTCTGAGGATCCTGCAAAGTGGGAAAAAAAAACACACCAAACATTACAAAGAATCTCTATTTAACTTTAATGTTTACCAGAAACAGTGGCATTTCGAGATATTGTCTCCCAAATCTGCAGTTTCATGATAATTGTATATTATTGCCAATGAATGGTTATCTGTTGGTGATTGGCAATATATGTAATTCTTATAGGAGGCCTAATAATAACATTTTAAAATATGTCAGGAAAAAATGCTTTATAGTTTGGACGAGTCTCCTTGTTATGTTAAAGGTGATTCAAAGAATGTTATGTTTTTAATTCAGATGTATAGGAAGTCTTTCAATCTGGGTAAAAAGTTATAGTGAAAGGAAAATGATATAGATAGAAAACAGAGAGAAAAAATTTAGCTTTGCTCACAAAAATCCCACTAAATGCCCCATTTTTTTTCCAGAGTCATATAGTACATAGAACAGGGAAATATTTATTTTCACTCATCTCCCTCTCCCCACTTAGCAGAAAGTACGAAAATGTAAAGCTACACACAGACATGGGAAATGGGGCCACACAGAAAAACCATTCCATCCGAGAGCCTTTCCAGCCCCCTCCATAAACCCACACATGCCCCGGGCAGTAAAACACATTTGATGCGATGCTTTTCATTTGTCTCCAGTGTTTATTTTATGAAGGTTTTTAAAAACGTAAATCATAAATTTCAGACAGATAAATCTGAACCAGAAAATGAACTACAGACAACAGATGAAAATAGAGGATTGAAGAATTAGACACTCCACGGAGAACACGTTGTACCATTTAAATAGGACTATTTTTCTGGAAACTGATATTGTCCGTATTGAGGAGATTGGCTGGAATGCAGGGAGAAGGGGAAGGAAAAACAGTTCCTATTTAGTGCATCCCACAAATATAGTGTTATCCCTAATTCACCCAGGCAGGAGGGCTCTGACCATTGCTCTACTTTAAAGGAATTAAGACAAGGACTTTGATGCCCACGATGACTATGGGCATTAGTAGTTCTTTGCCTTCCACATTATATTCCAGATTTCAGCGCTTGACTGTGTGTTTTTATCTTAAAGCTGTTGTCTACGACTTAATCTGCTTCCCCAAATCCCACTTAAGACTCAAGGCGTGAACCCAGAGAGCATCTAACTTCTCTTATCTGTTTGCTACAAGTGTTTTCATTCCAGGAGAGAGGCTGCGTTTCCACAGAGGCAGGCAGAGCAAAGAAGACGAAGACAAGAGTACACCTGTTGGGACTGCAGCCGCTCTGCCTTGCTCTGTGTGTTCCGAACGCTGGTTAATGTGCCTATAGGGAACCCTACGTATATACATTGGGTTTCTTGTAGGCGATTTGAATTCCTATTCAAAACCCAACGCTCCCTGAGGTTTGTAAAAGAAGGATGATGCTACTAGTGATCTCGCAGTGCTCTGGTCTGATCCTGCAGATAACAAGATTGTGTCCCATTTGTTGGTGGCCGAACCGGAGAAGATCTATGCCATGCCTGACCCCACCGTCCCTGACAGCGACATCAAAGCCCTCACCACGCTGTGCGACCTGGCTGACCGAGAGCTGGTGGTAATCATTGGCTGGGCCAAGCATATTCCAGGTACATTCTCTGAAAAAAAAAATATTTTTTTTTAAAGAAAAGAAAAACATTGTAGTTCATTCTCTAGGTGGTATATATACATTTGGGAAAATTCTAAATTTTCTCTTCGGGATTGTTTTTTAACATTTACCTTTTTAATTTTTTTTATTATACTTGATTTAAAGCTTTGCTGATCTTCACAGAACCCTAAACCTTTTTCTACCTGTACCAACTTGAACTTTCGTTAATTATGTTTTCCTATATGCAGGTACTATTGCCAATGAAAGATAAAGACAATATAATTTAAAAAACAACAACACAGTTCTTTATTCCTTTTAAAGTTCTGAGGTTTCTCCTAAGGAAATGGTTCTGCTTTTATTTTCATGGTAAAAGTTGTTGTCACCAGTAGTCTAATGTAATTTTTTTCCCTTCTTTTTAAGAATAACTCATTTTGTATTTATATTATTTATTCACATACTATTCATATTCACAAGCTTTGCTTTGGTTTACAATGAGATGTCCACCTTGGATTTATACAGAAATTAATGAAAAGAAATGTTACATTGACATCGGAAATTTTCTCCTGTGGTAACTTCAAAGCAGTCTTTTAAAATAGCCTTTCCCCTTTCTTTCTTTCTTCACCCATCTTGTCATACCAAATCTATGCCTAACCACAGATTCTGAGAAGTCTAGTCATCTAGAATTATGATTTTTTGTTTGCTTGAGTGTTGATCTTCAAATCGCTTAGAAGGAAGTTTTTGAATGGTGAGCTGGGCTTTTCTGGATACAGTTAACTTATTTCTGTCTCCTTAAACTAGTTTGTCTTTATGCTTTGAATGCTACAGTAATTTCTTTAATCAAATTGATGGAAGTCCCTTTCCCAGCCCACACTGAAACCAATTTATCGGTCATGATACGCCAGCTCTGTTGCTAACAGTCGTAACGAACTGTCAGGCAGTATCGCAGGGAAGCTAATTTGAAGTCATTAGGTGTGCAGCGCTCAGGCGACAATTTGTTACAGTGGTTAGCGACACAGCTGACGTTTCTGAATGGCTTTGTTCGGGGCTGTTCTCGATGAGGCCAAGCAAATTGTAAACTAATTTAAACATCACTGTGTATTATACCGGCTACTCTGTCTTACACTGTTTGCTAATAAAGCACCCCAAATTAAGTCAAAACTAGTTAAATAGGTGAGCTGGAGT
>PVJC01034989.1:0-18504 GCA_004026665.1 Murina feae
GCAGGTTCACTTAACACGTGGAGTTTTTTCAATAAATGCTATATTCATGTCTTTTCTCTTAGGATTTTCTTAATATTTCCTTCAGCTTACTTTATGGTAAGAATGCATATATCATACAAATGTGGGATATGTGTTCATCAACTGTGTTTGTCTGTAAGGCTCCTGGTCAAAGGGTCAACTATATACAGAAGGCATTTTTATTGAATTTGTTGGGGTGACATTGGGTAATACAACTATAGGTTTCAGGTGTACAGTTCTATAATACGTCATCTGTATATTGTATTGTGTGCTCACCACCCCACATCAGAAGAGATTTTTAAAAACGTAACAGTTCCAACCATCCAGAAATTACTGTCATAATTTGTGTTTATCGTTTAAAGACTAAATGCATATATAGGGTATATGTTTACATAACCAGGATTCTGCTACTTAAACGTTTTATCTTTCTCTCCCCGCTGACGTGAGAATTTTTCTAACCCAAACACTTGGTCTTTAAGCAGCATTTTAAAGACCCGTACAATAGCCCATCACATGAATGTGCCGTTGATTAATTTACCCTGTCTCCTGCCGTAGGTCATTTTGTGGCTTCCAGCTCTTCAGCATTATAAATAACAAATGTCCTTGTTCCTTAACTCGGGCCGTTTGTTTTCCGTACCTTATGCTTCGGGATTTTTTATAATGCAGAAGCAAATTGCATTTATTGAGCTACTTCTGGGTGCCAGCATCTATGCTTAGCGAGTTCCTTTCTTAAGCCTCGAAGCCATCTTGCAGAGTAGAAATGACCAATGTCCCCAGTCACTTGCCTGGAGTCACACAGTGACTAGGTTATGAGTGAGGATTAGACTGAGGGTCCCACCTTGTATCCCAAACCCACCCCCACCCCCCAGCCCTGTGCTCTGCGCTGGTGTTGAGAACTCACAGGGGTGGACCTCTTTGGCCATTGGCCTGGCTCGGCTGTCACCATGACAACAGAAGGCAATCTGCCCCATACCTCAAAGGCCAGGAATTCACCCACCAGCCACTTGGCCACAGCGAAACCGCAGGAGATGTCAGCAGACACATGTGGTTGTTCCATTTAGTGAACAAGTGGAGCCCCATCAGCACCCCAGAAATCGATCTCTACCAGCATTTAATGAACAGTTAGCTGGTTAACAGCCACTGACAAATCCAAAGCTGATAGGGGTCTGACAGACCAGGGACAGCAGCGGTGGCCAGCTTCCAAGAGATTCCAGACATTCGGGCCATTGGAGAAGACATGGGCGAGTGCTCACAGCCAGGGGGCGGGGGGAGGAAGAGCAAGTGGCAGCAGCGTCACCTATCATGGCAGTGGCATCGCTGAGCAGGGGCACAGGAGCTCGCGGGGCCTTTTCATTGTACGAGAGCCAAGAAGAGGGGCCAGCGACTCTCGGCCGAATTTCCTGGAGCTCAGAAGGGATCCAGCGGTTCCAGAATCCTTGTCACCCAGCTGTTCCCAGGGGGCTAGTCCTCTCCTCGCCCGCGACAGTGTGGATGATTCTAACCGACATTCAGTGACTGTCCCGCTCCGGTGAGCGTGACCTCTTGTGTCTGTGGTCTGCCCTCTGTCGCTGTCAGTATGAACTTGGGGGTCTCCATGGGCACTGTGCAGGCGTGCAAGTGCCCCCAGTGGGTGTATGGAGCCACAGGGATGATAGTTTAGAGCGAAGATGGCAGTGCCATCTACTGTGAGCGCTAACAGAAATAGAAGTAATGTACATGGGGGGAGGGACTTCCCGTGTGCATGAGCTTGATGCAGTGTGTTTGCACAGCCTGCCTCCATGGAGACAAGGCGCACTGTGCAGAAGCTCATAGGAACGGGGTCCTTCCTGGCCGCCATTGCTCAGTGGTTGAGTGTCAGCCCATGAAAGAGGAGGTCACGGCTCAGTTCCTAGTCAGGACACGCCCGCCCAAGGCTCCTGCCTCCATGTTGAATCCTTAGCCCCAGACACTGCCTTCTCCTTGCTGGTCAGGCCCCAGCTCACATCCACCTCCTTGGGGCAGACTTCTCTGACCCCTCTTCCAAATTTGCTCCCCACCCCGTGTCCTTCCGTCCAGTTTTTCCTCATGTTTTCTTAGGATTTCTGGAGTGCGTTGTGCTCGGGTTCTCAGGGAGGCGAAGGCCTTGTGGAATTGGAACTGGAATTTGAAGCAGAGGTGTGACTTGCCAGGTCAGGATGTGGATGGAAGGGATTTTAGGAGAGGGAAAGGCATGATCAAAGGCACAGAGGCCAGGAAACAGCTTATGGGCAGCTTGCTTTTAGACCAGACTAGCAGGAAGGCAGAATGGGAGTCAGTGGGGCTGAAACCCCCACACCAGAGCATTTGAACTTCATCCTGTGCACAGAAGTGGGGTCAGAAGTGCACAACGGCCTGGCTGGTGTGGCTCAGTGGTTGAGTGTCGACCCAGGAACCAAGAGGTTGCTGGTTCGATTCCTGGTCCAGGCACATGCCCAGGAGGAGGGGGTATGCAGGAGGCAGCCTATCCATCGATGATGCTCCTCTCTCATCGATGTTTCTCTCTCTCTATCCCTCTCCCGTCCTCTTTCTCTAAAAAGCAATACAACGTATTTTAAAAAAGAAGAGCACACTGATCAACACACTAGACCTCAGGATTTGCTCGATGGAACCAAATGCAAGTGCAGTTGAGTTTTTCCTACAAGAGGCAGAGTTCCGGGGGAGCCACGCCTGGCCAGGGAGGGGGAGTGCTGAGGTCAGAGCTGCACTCTGAGGAGCTGCAGGGAGAGGCTCTGGGGCGGTGATGTCTGTTCCCCGGACCCATCCTGACCTGAACAGTGTGGCATCCTGTGTGCTGGTGCTGGGGGAGTAAACGTTCCAGGAACACACGCATGTTCCACGGACGCTGTCCCCCTCCCCCGCCAGGTCACACACAAACAAAAAGGCTGCCCCGGGGTCAGGCTCTTTGCGATTCCCCAGCCACGAGCCTTCTCTGGGGCATGCAGATGTCAGTGTTATTTTGGGCAGATGTTCCGGGCAGCAGTGGGCGATGACCTCACAAGGGTGTGACTTTAAAGAGCAAACGACACAGCCCCGCCCAGCGAGGGAAGCCAGGCGCCGGGTCCCTGAGTTCCCGGCGGGATGCAAAGTCAGAGCAAAGGCAGGGCCACTGACAAGGGAGCTCAGGTCCCAGCCAAGCGATCTGGGGACTTGGGGAGTTTCTATGGGGCAGAGTCTGTAGACTCCGCGTATGGGGTCCACCCTGGGGACTGGGGCAGCCTCTTAACTTCTCTGAGGCTCTGTTATCTCATCTCAAAAAAAAGAAAAGAAAAGAAAGAAGTGCTAGCCACCTGGAGGAGCTGGAAAAGAATCAGGTGGCAGCACGTGCTCTGTGGCATCCTGTCAGGCATCCTATGAAGGTTAAGTATGGTGGCAGCAGCTTCTAAGGCCTAGACCCCAGGCTCACGGCTGTGTAGGAAGCGGACGGAACCTGGATTCGTCCAGTCTAAACCCCGAGTTGATGAAGAGCCCCCTCTCTTGGGGCCTCCCGCGGGGAGCCACGGGCCATGGATTCTCCCATCTTGGGAGACCGCTCTTCCCCCGAGTCCCTAGTCCCGGCGGTCGGCGTGACCATGAGCTAAACTGTCTTGGCCTTTGCACTCTCGGCTTCACAGTTTGATGGGGAAGATAGACCTCAGTGAGAAGTTGCATAAGGGGGGCTGTGGTTCCACATGTGGACACTCAAGAGCCCCATTTTCCTCTTACCTTTTTATTATTATTATTATTATTGATTTCAGAGGGGAAGGGAGAGGGAGAGACAGAAACATCAATGCTGAGAGAGAAGCATCCATCCGCCGCCTCCCCGCACGCCCCGCACTGGGGATCGAGCCTGCACCCCGGGCCTGTGCCGTGACCATGGCTTGGTTCATATCATCCCATAACACCATCAAACACGACAAGATCAGAACACCCTCAGCTGGGGGGGAAGGGGGGCGGTATGAAGAGAGGGAACTGCAGGCTACGAGGCGGCTGCCCAGGACCTGTCCAGAGTTACTCTGTACCTTCCTCCCTTTTCTTTCTTTTTTTTTTTTTTCCTTTTTTTTTATTTTTCTTCCTTCCTCCCTTTTCCCCCAAGCCCTCCCTCTGCCATCCGATCGGCACCCAGCAAGCACGTTGCACAGGAGTGCCAGAGGAAGGCTGCTTTTCCAGATAGATTTGCATGTTTTAATTGAAGGCAGATGCGTTAGGTTAATTCAGTGCAGCAAACTTGAGTATTTCTTATGTGCAAAGGAATAGAGTCTGTGAGCTCAGAGGAGCAGGTAGGGACAGCATCCCGAGGGAGGTGATTTCTGTGGGATGGCTTGGGGCAGCCAGACCCCGTCCAGGTCCGACCAGCCTTTCTGAGAAGCGCAGGGACACAGCGGCCTGAGCGTGGCATGCTCGGCGACAGGTGTCTGTGAGCCACACAAGGGAAGTGTGAGTTTCTCCTGAAACCCATGGCCAAATCACTGAGGAACTTGGGACAGGGTTGGTGTGGTCCGTGTGTCCAGGAGAATGTAACTCTGGACTCTGCCAACACTTGGCAAGGGTGGTAGGCAGGCGACCAGGAGACCAGTTGGCCCAAGGAGAGAATTTCTAATTGTGTGTTCTCAGGCACCAGCAAGCTATTAGGGTGATGAGATCCAGGGACCCCCAGAGGCAGTCTGACAAGCCAGGCCACTCTCTTGGGCTCCGCCTAGCCCCCCCCCCCCCCCCCCCCCCCCCCCCGAGTGAGGTCTCTGGGGTTAGTGTGGTCCCTCCGCCAGGACCCTCTGTGATCCTCGTGAAGGCTTCACTGGGGAATCTATGTGCCCGGATGCCATGGGCTCCCACCCAGCCTGCCTCCCACCAGGGCGAACCTGGGCAAGCTCCTGCCTCCTTCGGGGCCTTCGTGTCACGAGCGGCTCTGAAACTGGGCCAGGCCTTTGGAGCCTCAGCATTTCTCCAGGTAGGAGCTGGTGAGAAGAAAACACCAGGACGAACGCGTGAGTTCAGCCCGCGCTATTAGATCCCCCGAAAAGGACAGGGAAAATGGGGAGCTAAAAATAGCCCCCGAGGGCTAGTTCAGGCCCTGCTTGCAGTGCTGAGCTCCGCGCCGGAGGGAGTTTAACTGTGTGGGGACCCGAGGTGCTGCGATGTTTCTCTGGGGCTGCATGGCAGCAGAGGATGGTGGGCCTCTGCAGAGCTGGTGTTTTGTGAATGTGGCAGGGGCTGAGTTGGGCCCCTCGTGTGTATAGGTAACCAGTTAGATCTGTTTCAGCCCAAACTCGAGGCACATGGGAGGGCCAGGCACTGTTCAAGTTTCCGGTTTTGCTGTCAATGACCTCACTTAGCCCTTTCGACGAGGGTTGGGGAACGTCTGGCCCGCGGGCTGTACAAGGCCCGAGAAATCACTGGGTTCCGGCCCTGCCACACCATCAGGGGTGATTTAACCAAGTGTTTAACCAACCATAGCAGCTAATGCTTAAGGCGATAATTTTATATGACCCTTGAATTATATATTAGGCACGTCCAAATGGCCCTTGGCAGGTTCCCCACCCCTGCTTCAGGACCGTCTCAGGAGGTAGGTAATGAGGTATGGTCACGTTACAGATGAGGTGAATGGCACTCAGCGATTCGATTACTCTGCGGTTGCTGGTGACTGGGGTTGCAGCTGTTCCGACCACGGGTCCTGCATTGGACAGACAGACCTCATAGGACCTGCTGGGGCTCCAGGCTGTGGGCCCCCCCAGAGTGAGCCCAGGAGGAAGCACCTTTTGCTAAAATCCTCTCCCTCCTCCACCTTCTGAGAGTTTGCCAGAGCTTCCAGTTAGTTGGATTAGAATCTCATTCCGTTTCTCTTTAAAATATATAGATATATTTTTATTGATTTCAGAGAGGAAGGGAGAAGGAGAGAGAGAGAGAGGAACATTAACGTGGAGAGAGAATCACTGATCAGCTGCCTCCTGCACGCCCCCTCTCCCCCTACACTGGGGATGGAGCTGACAACCGGGCATGTACCCTGATCGGGAATCAAACACTGACCTCCTGGTTCATAGGTCAGCGCTCAACCCCTGAGCCACACCGGCTGGGCTAATTCCAGTTTTTCTTTGGAGAAGAGGAGAGCGGCTCCACCATTCGGTAGTTGAGCTGCCATCAGCGTGTAGCCTTTCCCGCGTAGCCCTGCTTCCTGGCGTAATTAGCCAGGGGCCATGTGTTCAAACCCTTTCACGGTTCCTTTTCAGAACCTTTTTCTTTTTTTTAAAACACTGTTATTGAGGCATAATTTATATGCCATAAAATTCACTCATTTCATGGGCACAATTTACAGGGTTGTTCAACTGTCACCACAGTCTAATATTAAAACGTTTGCGGCTCCCCGGCTGTGTCTGTGTGGAAGTGGATGAAAAGCTGTGTGATAGTCCTGGCGAGCGTGACTGGTGAGTTTAAAGGAGGGAGCCATGCCTTCGGAGGCCAGCAGCCTCCCTCGCCATCTAGGGAGGGAAGGGAGGGAGGGAGGAAGGAAAGACTTCACCGCCAATAACTCCTGTCGCCTGGAAGCCTCACGGAAACGTTGATGAACACATATATTTTGTATGTTATTTCTATTATACACTGCATTCTTACAGTAAAGCAGGCCAGAGGGAAGAACCTATCATAATAAAAGGGTAATATGCTAATTAGACAGGACATCTTCCGGACATCCTTCCTGACGAAGCTGGGGCTGGAGGGAAACCAGCCTGGGTCTCGGGTGCCAGAGGGAAGCCAGTGCCGGCTGCCGGGGGAAGGAAGGCCTCCCCTTGCATGAGTTTTTATGCATCGGGCCTCTAGTAGGTTATAAAGGAAATCCTAAGGAAGAGCAAATACACTTACAGCACTGTTTGTATTTATCAGTGTCCTACATTTATGTCGCCCGGGTTAAGCCACACGGCTCACCTGCGAGTGTTGGCAGATTGTCCATTGAAACAAAGGCGTGGCAAGTGGGCTGAGCAATTCCAATCCGAGCTGTGCAAGGGTCTCCGAGCACTGGGCGTCCCACAGTCGGGGGGAGACCTACGAGCGTGGTGTGCTCAAGGCACCCGCCCGGGTTCAAGCACCAGTAACAGCCATTAGCAGAAGCTCATTCAGCCTCTCCAGTGGGCAGTCCTGCCCCTCTGGGGCCTCTAGAACTGCGAGCATCACCCACAGGCACTCTTTTCCTCTGTGGCCACTTGACCGCTTGGCAGTCATGCCACGTGCCCAGCTCCCTCTTCAGGACACGGCTGTGTGACATCAGGCGGGCAGGCAGGATTGCGCTCAGCTCAGCGCACAGATGCAGGAAGCCGCTGTGGTCCTCGCCATCGGCACGCGTCTCCGGGGAAACTTAGCGGCAAGGCCTGCAGCGGTGGAGTTAAAACATGAGGCTTCTCTGCTCAGCCTGTCGGTTCTAGATGGCAAGCCACCGGAGTCCATCCCCCACCCCACCTCCCTCCCACTTTCAAATATGAATCAGACGGTTTACTCTGTTCTACTTTCCTCTTCCACAAGGAAACCAGACTCTGAACCTAATTGAGATAGCACTTGAGTCTGTAACTAAATTCATTCACAGCCCAACTGCACTGGGGTGCCGGCTTCCTCTGACCGCCGCGTGCTGCAAAGCTCCTTCAAATTGCTGTCCTTTATTCAGGCTTTAGCTGCTAGAAATATTATTTTTTTTTAATTAACCCTGCTCCTCTCATGGTCAAGGGGGCCACAGGGCTTCAGGCACTTTGATCTGGGACCTCAGAGGTCCCCACACTCCTCATTAATTCCATTCTGGCCCAAGTGGCATTAACAGCCTCGCTCCTTTGGCGCCCAGAGCCCGAAAGTGGAAGAATTCCAGATGAAGCTCCTCCCAGCCAGCTCCCGCCTGCCGCCCAGGGCTTGGGAACAGGGCAGCTGTGGTGCTATCAGCCGTGTGACCTGGGAGGTTGGAACCTTGATGGTCCACATTTGCCCCATCTGTGCCTCAGGGTGACTCTGAGGGATGCACAAATGTTAGGGATCCCTCGTCTGTGCTGGGCTATAGGGAAGCCAAAGGAATATACGGAGGTTCTTGCCCTAGTAAGCCGTGCCCTAAACCCACAGTTCTCAGGGCACTCTGTCCCCAGGGGGCACTGGCAATAGCTGGAGACATTTGGGGTTGTCAAGACGAGGGGCCCCTAACAGGCCGGCGCCAGGGGTGATGCTAAACATCCTACAAGGCGCAGGACGGCCCTCCCAGCCAGGAATTCTGTGCCTGTCCCGGCGGTGGTGGCGAGGCTGGGAGGTGCTCTGAGTACCAACCCAGGGGCAGCGTATAGGAGTGTCGGGGTGAAATGAAATACTCTGCGGACAGGGGCATCGATTTGGGGGTTCTCACATGAGCTAGTGCTGTTCAGCCTTTGGTCCCAGCTGCGTCAAAATTCACCCGCATCCACAGGGCTCAGGGCCGAGGGAGCCAGGCCTGCTGGGGGAGAAGGTGGCCTTCAGCAGCGGGTCCCGTCCCATTCATCCTTCTCTCTCATCTGAAAGCCCCCAGCCCTCCACCAGTTCTGCAGAGCTATGGATGCATCACCACGCGGCTCAGGGGGAGCCTCCCTCCCCCAGAGGTGGCTGAGGGCCACCCAGGTGGCACCCGCCCACTGTCTCCGTCCCTTTCTTGCCTTCCCCTCCCCAAAAGGGCTAAACATAAAACAGTCAAGATGACGATGTCAGGATGACAACGGTTTGTGCTTTTATAATCAGAAAGTAAAGCAGGAAATTGTGTAGAAGGCAAAGCGGGCGGCCGCCCACATTAGCACCCAGGAGGTCAGAGCAGGAAGGAGATGGGCTTCATGCTCATTCAGAAACAGCTCTGCCAGCGAGCCACCCTCCCGAGGAGGCAGAGGGGAGCAGGCAGCACCCGAGGCTCCAGTTCAGAAAGTCCCCCTCTCCACACCTTGTTCTTAGGAAAGCCCTGCTGGGAGTGCCAGGGCTTGGTCTGCATGTGGGTTTAACGCCACCCACCCCCCTGCAAAGTCTCCGGTTGGGGGAGGGGGGCTGGGGGGAGGGGGTGATCATAGCGTGGTGGTTGTGTCTTCCTCTTTTAAAGATGGGCCCTGAAATGGTAGGGGGCTAAATAGTGTCCAGGGGTTTGCTTTGTTGACACCGAGGTAGGAGACGTGGCTGGGCGTGCTTGTGGGAAATGGACCATGAGTGAATGGATGACAGTTTGAGTTCGTGATGGGTCCCTGGGTCTTCGTTATTTTAGTCTGTTCTCTTTGCCTGTATATCTGAAGTTTTTCATCCCTTAAAAATACCTGCCGTCTGGCCGGTGTGGCTCAGCGGTTGAAGGTCAACCTGTGAACCAAGAGGATCACGGTTCGATTCCCAGTCAGGGCACATGCCCGGATTGTGGGCTCAATCCCCTCCGTGGGGGGCGTGCAGGAGGCAGCGATGGATGTTTCTGTCTCTGTCTCTCTTTCCTGCTCTGAAATAAATAACTATATTTTTTAAAAAAGCAAGAAAAAAACCGGAGGCTCCAGGTGCCACCTGCCCAGGGCTTCTGGTGGGAGGAGCGCCATCCAGCCCCTCACTGCACCCCCTGGAGTCGCACAGCCCAAACAGACTTTGCTGTCTGGCTTTGCATAGATTGGGGTAGTTTCCAGTTCTGTTCTCAGGGGCTGGTCACCAAGGCTGGTTCGTGGCTGTACAGCCTTGGCACTTCGGCCTTGCCCCTACTCGTGATGCTGCCAGGCCAAAGTGTGGCCTTTATGTTATAAAGAAGGACACTCCTGGTGGTTTCAAGCAGGGGAAGGTATGATTGCATGAGATTTCAGGAAGATGAATCAACTACAGATCATACCAGTTGGGGATGTCAAGGCATGATAAGTGTTTGGGATCATGTTATTATCGTATTACTAGAGGCCTGGTGCACAGAAATTTGTGCACTCGGGGGGTCCCTCAGCCTGGCCTGTGCCCTCTCGCAATCTGGGACCCCTCGGGAGATGTCCATCTGCTGGCTTAGGCCCACTCCTCAGGGGATCAGGCCTAAGCTGGCAGTCAGACATTCCTCTGGCAGCCTGGGGGCCCTCAAGAGATGTCCACTTGCCAGCGGGGAGCAGGCCTAAGCTGCAGTCGGACATCCTTAGCGCTGCTGAGGGGGCAGGAGAGGCTCCCACCATCACCGCTGTACTGGCAGCCATCAGCCTGGCTTGTGGCTGAACAGAGCTCCCCCTGTGGGAGTGCACTGACCACCAGGGGGCAGCTCCTGCATTGAGCATCTGCCTCCTGATGGTCACTGTGTGTCATAGTGACTAGTCATTCCCAGTCATTCTGCTGTCAGGGTCAATTTGCATATTACCCTTTTATTACATAGGATATGATAGGAGAATATGATTTCGAAGGTGCAGGCATTTGGAAGTGGTCATTTTGTTGCCAGACACAATGTGAGGACCTTCAGCAATACCCACAGATCTGCCCAATCATTTGCCACCGTGCCCTCCTGCCAGGAACCCTCCCACCTGGAACCACAAACCTCCAGCCACAGGGGAAGAGCAGTAGCTGGCATGAGAAGGTGTCTGGCGCCCTCTGGTGGCATATAAGAGGAAATGCCTGAGCATTCTCCCATATCCCCGATGGGGGACCAGTCTTGTTGAGTTGAGGGTAGGTAAACTAAGGCCCAGAGGTCCCCCCACGCTGAGCAAGGGGCGACCCACAGCCTTTCCGCAGCCACTTCCTCCTGCCAAATGGTGGACTGGAGGAAACGCAGGAGAGAGGGCCCCTAGAACCTGAGCTCCTATCCCGTTGTGGGGCCATAGCTGGTAACCTAACTTCTCTGTGCCTCAGTTGCTTCATCTGTAAACCGGAGGGGGAGAGACCCACGTCCCAGTGTGGCTGTGAGGACTAAGTTACAGGCGTGTCTAAGGGCCCTGGCCCCGAAGGCCCTTTGAGGAGACTTACTTTGTGTTGCTGCTGCTGGTGGCATCCGTGTGGCCAGGGAGAAGTGGCGGTGGGTCCTAAGCAGTGAGGACAAAAATGAGGGCCCGTGGGGTGACCACCTGAGCACTCTGGCGAAGGAGAATGAGGAATTCCGAGAACCAAGAAGTGGCCTGACAGCTCCGCCTGCCTCTTAGCGGCCCTCAGGCCCCAGGCAAAGTTCACTGTGGCTTTGGAGTCCTTTGAAGAGGCAGGCTGTGCCCGTGTGATAACCAGACAGAACTTTTCAACAAGTAGCAGCAATTAATTTTTATTGATCAGAGAGAGAGAGAGAGATCAGTGATGAGAGAGAATCATCAATTAGCTGCCTCCTGCACGCCTCCTACTGGGGACCAAGCCTGCAACCCGGGCATGTGCCCTGACCAGGAATCGAACCCTGACCTTCTGGTCCATGGGTCAACATACAACCATTGAGCCACACAGGCTGGGTCATATGGATCCCATGTTTTATAGGCTTCCTGCTGTTGATGGATGATGTTTTATTGGCGCATGTGTGATGCAGAGCACTCCTTGTTAAGGGGAAATTTCAGCCTGCGTATCTGAAAACAGAGGAACACGCTTGTATCAACTGAGGGCACGGAAGGCAAGTGGGAGTGAGAACAGTATTATGCCAACCAGGGAGCTGGCATTACGTTTCACGGGCAGCTGGGAAGTGGCAGACGCAGCCCAGACTCTGTCTTTTCTAGGCTGATGCTGCCCTCTAGTGGCGAAGATCCCCAGCCGACCTGGGGGCCCGGTGCACTCCATCCACTGGGAGGGACTTAGAATGACTCTGAGTCCCGCTAAGGAAACAGACTCCTGCCTAGGGGAGCCCCCCATGCAGGCAGCCCTCCTGGGACTCACCATCCCCGAGGCACAGAAAGGGCTCTAGGATGCGCGTTCCAGGCCCCAGACGCGCTGTGCTTGTTAATCTAATCCCCAATGTGCTGCAAGGCAGGTCTTTCCACGCTCCGCTGAGAGGTCTGGCCGACTCCAGCGGCTTCACTGCTGTCCCAGGATTCGCCTCCTGGTCTTCCTTTAGAACCTCGGTGGCCCTGGAGCCTGGGCTCAAAGGTACCTCACTCATGTACGAGCTGTGTGGCCCCGAGGCAACTGGCTAACCTCTCTGAGCTCTGTTCTTCCATTTACAACAAGAGTATGGGGACATCAACCTTGTCAGTGGTCTTGAGTATTTTGGTTTGAGCTCAGGAACCTCAGAAGGGACGACTTGAAGACAGACATTGCCTCGGGGCAGGTTCGTAGTGGGCTTTCCCCCATTCTGAGTGCTTCTGTCAGACTCGGACAAAACAGAGGACCAACTAGACCACTTTCAGTCATCAAGAGGCCGAAGCATTCACTCACGGGCCCTGGCCAGCGAGAAGCTACGTAGAGATCCTTGTCTGTTTCCCCGAGGTTTTATCAGCAAATCTACCCTCGGAAGAAGCCAGACTTCCCCTGAAGTGATCCGTCCTGTGTCACGCACACAGTCCTCAGCTCCACCGGTCTCTGCCTGCCAGTGTTGTCTCGGCCATTGCCAGCAAATCAGGCTGTCCCATGAGGCCACTGTGGCCGCAGGGCTGTGGCCAAAAAAGGACCAGAGCTGGGCCCGGGACCCGGGCAGCGAGCCACACAGGCCGGGCTCACAGCTTTTTAAGTCGACAGAGAAGCCTGACTCCTGAGCCACTTGTGGAACAACAGATAGCAACTCTAAAATGTCGAAACGAATACCCACCTAACCCGATGTTCTCACAGCACGCCATTATGTCAGCTCCGTTACTTGCTACGTTTCATGCCCATAAACATGTCATCACATTTGGAAGTAATCTGTGGCTTCCATTTTTCTTCTGAGGATTCCTGAGTTTACACAATGGGTGCTGAGAAAGCGTAGCCAACCATAAATTAAACAGATTACATAGTGCCAAATAAAGGAAAAAGCAAAATCATAAAAATTCGCTCAAAAATGTGTATGGCAGGAAAACGGTTTGGTGATAGACGTGTCTGTATTTTAATATGCTTGATGCGATGGGGGGTGGAATTCTCGGAAAGTAAGTGTATTTTTAAGTAACCAATCGAAATATTATAGGATTCGCAGAACCGGCGTGGCTCAGTGGGTGAGTGTCGACTATGAACCAGGAGGTCACAGTTCAATTCCCAGTCAGGGCGCATGCCCAGGCAGGCTTGATCCCCAGTAGGGGGCGTGCAGGAGGCAGCTGATCAGTGATTCTCTCCTATCATTGATGTTTCTCTCTCTCCCTCTCCCACTCCCTTCCTCTCTGAAATCACTAAAAATATATTTACAAAATATTATAGGGCACCTGCATATTACAGAGTGCTCCATGGGGTTTCAGAAAATCAGAAATGCAGGCTTTTCCCCTCTAGGTTTTAGACTGATTCCTACAGTGTGATTTCTTATAACCAGACACCTCACCCTGTTGATTGGAGCCGTGTCCTTGCCCTTTGCCTGTGCTGCTCGTGGGACGACCTGGGCTTCGTAACCTAACCTGTGTCTCCTGTTCTTTCTCCAGGAATCCTGTTCACAATGCTGGTGTTCGGACCTGCCTGCGGGTTCATCCTGGGCTCCTTCTGTACCAAAATCTACGTGGACGCTGTGTTCATTGATACAAGTAAGGGATGCCTCTCGGTTTCTGAGCGCCGTCGCGAGCCTTCCCCACCCCGCCTGGGAAAGGAGCAGTCAGCCTGTGGTTCTGAGACTATCCTAGCTGGGGGCAGCCCTACTGCGTGCACCTATGTGCTGCAGCTGGCAGCCCACCTGAGATCAGAAGGGAGAGGGCCACGCGTCGGGTTCAGGGGGCCCAGGCTCTGCCAGTATCTGCTGAGGCTGAGTAGCTAGCTCCCTGTGGTGGATTTTGCCCTCATCCTATCTAATAAAAGAGTAACATGCAAATTAACCATCACTCCAAGACAAAGGTGGCCGTGCCCATAGCCACAAGATGGCAGTGCCCAGTCCTCTTACCCCAGTCGTATCCACTGCCGCCCAAGTGCCCGCCCCTAACCCTGGGCCGGGTGTGGCTGCTTTGCGCCATGTGTGTCCAGTCAGTGGCGGGGCCCTTGCCGGGCTGTGTGTGCTTACCAGCTCCCCCCACCCCCCAGTGCACGAGTTTCGTGCACCAGGCCCCTAGTCTATAAATGAGTGGCAGTGGCGATTGTAGCCTCCTTGCTGGGCTATGGTGAGGAATGAATGAGAAGCTGGATGTGGAGGTGGCGGGCATGTGCGAGTGCTCATGGAATGTTAGTCCATTCACCTATGTGAGGACTGCACTGTTTTCTTTCCTCTTTAAAAAAAAAAAATGTTTCTATTGATTTTAGAGAGGATGGGAGAGGGATAGAGCAATAGAAACATGAATGAGAGAGAGAGAGAGAGAGAGAGAGAGAGAGAGAGAGAGAGAGAGACATCGATCGGTTGCCTCCTGCATGCCTCCTACTGGGGACCAAGCCCATAACCCAGGCACGTGCCCTGCCCAGGAATTGAATGAACCAGGACCTCTTGGTTCATGGGTCGACGCTCACCACGGAGCCACACCAGCTGGGCCAGTCTCCGAAGTGACATCTCCTTGCTTCTGCTACATCCTGTGTGCAACACACACAAGGGAAGGGGTGACTCTACAAGGATTGGAATGCCAAGGGCGGGGGTCGCTGGGGGTTGCCTTGGTCACTGCCTGCCTGGGTGGCACAGCTCTACCTCGAGCCCGAGAGGGGGTGTTCTCTTCCTGAGCAGTTACATGCGTGTGGAGCCACGGGGCCCTCCTCTCGGAAAATTGCGTGCGGGAGGCAATCCCACCTCTTCCTGCCGATCTATCGTCAGGATCAATAAGCACTCCCAGTCCCCGAGTCCTCCATCCATCATCCCCCGACAGTGCCAGATTTACTGACTCACCCCAAAGAAATAATACGGCCCTAAATCCAATCAAGTCCCTGTGATCCACTCCATTAATCCCGCTGATATATTTACTTGTAGCTAATGATGTTACAAATTTCCAAGGGGGAAAAAAAAAAAGCAGCCTCACTTATTTATTCTCCAAAGGCCTGGGTCCATGAAGGCTGCAGCATTGGCGGAGTTGATTGGCCTTTTAAACCCTATTCCAAGGGGACAGGGGTCAGAGAAACAGGGTGAAGTCAGCTGCCACCTTCTATGACAAAAAAAGCCAGCTCCTGACACCTCACCAGAGGCCACACCAGCGGGAATGGCAGGCAGGATGGGGACGGGGCGCCCTCCTAGGGTGAGGGGAGCTGCCCGGGAGGGGAAGCCACATGGCCAGGCGGCATTAGCCCTGGCATAGGAGCAGCGGCCCCTTGAATCGAGGCCTGTGGGTAAACACAGTCTTGGAACCAAATAGGAGCTCACACGTCATTCTCTCCCAGCTCCTCCTTTGTACAAATGAGGAAGCTGAGGCCGAAAGGGGGGCAGGGACGTCCGACCCGA
The DNA here is from genome assembly GCA_004026665.1 of Murina feae. NCBI lineage: Eukaryota > Metazoa > Chordata > Mammalia > Chiroptera > Vespertilionidae > Murina > Murina feae. The sequence goes on from PVJC01034989.1 coordinate 15,389, forward strand.
GGGGTGCATCTGTGTAAACCCAGGCATCCTGGGTCCGGGTGAGGGCATTGCCACTTCAGGAGTCCCATCCCCACGCTCCCCCTGGGCATGAGCTGGCATCTTAGTGCCTAGTAGCAAGGGCTGGCCAGCCGGCTGGAGGCGGCTTAGCTTGTCTGTGCCTGGTGCCCTCGGGGTCCACGCCTTTGCCATGCTGTCCCCGCGACCACACACGCATTCTGTCCATTATCTCACCCCTTGGGGCCCAGGGTGAGGCCACCTCCTCTGGAGTCCAGACTCACGGGTTAGCCTCCCATGTCCGTGTCGCTGACAAAGCCTCCCCCTAACAAGTTCATGTGGGTCTGAGTGGTGTGTGTCTGTCTGCTTCCCCTCTGAAGGCCATGGGCCTGCTATGCTGCTTCTCACCAGCAGGGGGCAGGAGAACACAATGTATTGTGTTGGAGAAACAGCCAGGGAACCCTGGAGTGATTTTTCTTTTTCTCAACCTGCGACTAGAAGGTGCCCTGTCTCTGAATGGGTTGGGGCTGTGCTTTAAGGAGGGGCGCTCAGTTTTTTTAGGGACGACCCTCCTCTATCGTTTCCTCACCAAGACCGAGCCCCCCCATTAGGACTGTCTGGTCTGGGGGAGTGTGTCCTTAAGGGGCCACACACACAGCACATGCTCCTGCAATTCCCCTGAGAGCCAGCGGTCCATGGGGCCCTGCTGGGGGCAGATGAGGGAGGGAACGTGCCTCCCTAGCACAGCCTGACAGCGGCTGCAGACACAGGGTGGCAGAGAGAGAGAGCGCCCTAAGGATTCCTTCCTGCTGGACTAATTGGCCCAGGGGTGGGGAGCCTCTCTCTGCCAAGGGCCTTCTGGGTATTTATCACATCACTCCGGGCCGTACCCATTTATGGACTTAAAAATTAGCCGGCTCTGATTGGTCAGACATTTACCTACCTCGCCCCCGATGCCTTGGCAGGGCCACACCTAATGATTTTGGCTTGGGGGCAAGACGTTCCCCACCCTGAATTAGCCCAACAGCTGCGACCCTGAGCGTCCCATGCTGCCCTCCAACTCTCAGCCCCTGCCTGTCTCCACTTCTAATTACGTCTGTAACTTAATGACACTCTTGGAGTTCTCGGCTCCCATAGCAAAAATTCCACAAACGGGGTTAGACAGATAGGTAAATGGACTGAAAAAAAAAATCCCACATTACCCAGTGATGCATAGCGTCACTTCTTCATCAGGTCTGAGAAGTGAAGGTCCCCCATTTGCCGTGACCCGCCCTCTCACAGGCGCGGGATCCCCCTGGGTTGCTTAGTTTCAAGCTGGTTCAACCCTGTTTCCAGTGGTTTTCTTCCGAACGTATAATGAAAGTGGTCATGGGAAGTGGAAAGAAATCTCACCACCCCACCCCCCGGGATTGCATGACCTTCAACAGACGGAGCAAGCAAACAGCAGCCAAAAGCTCGCACAACTTGTCGAACAAAACCACAAAAACTCGCCGAATGTCAGAATCCAAGGCGTGGAAGAGTTTGAGAACGGACAGCGTTAAGCTTAGAGGCCTGCGCTGGGCGGGCCTCCTAACCCATGGGCACTTCCTGCCTCTTGGCAGACGGGCATTTCCGGCATGGTGACCCGGTGTGAGCTGCCCCGCTCCCCTCCTGTCCCTGCTCCACACCGCCCTCTGCCTGGAGTCACCGAGGGCCAGGCAGGTGGCTGGAGGGAGCCTACTTAGTCCGCTCATGGCACCCTGAGGATGCCACGCCAGGATTCTGGCCCTGCCCCATCCTCTTGGCCATCTGCGATTCCAGTTCCATCGGCACGTTGGTACATTCCAGTAAAGGAGACAGATGGGTGCTTTTCAGCATCGTCTGGGCATCTGACTGACAGGAGCCCGCGCCAGGAGGCTGGAGCTGTAGTAACGTTTGCAGAGCAAGATGCGAACTAGAATCAGATTGAAAGAGAAGTAAAGAGGTTTTCCTGCCTTGCCCCCAAAGCACCTCAGACAACACCTTTGATCTCCCCAGCCTGCCCAGCATGGCTGTTCGTAAGGAGCACGGGTTTTCCTTGGCTTAGCCTTCTGTATCAGTCAGAGTCAGCGAGGTTCTGCTGCAGTAACAAGCATCCTCAGCAGCTCAGTGGCTTAGAATCCTGAAAGTTTAGTTCTTGCTCATGCTGTGTACCCAGAGCCAGGTGAGCAGGGACGGTTGTTCCTTGTAGCTTCTGGTACCACCTTAGAAACTTTCACACACTCCCATGACCAGAGGCACGGAGCATGGCGAGTGGCACACTGGCTTATGGGTACCTACCTCCCCTCAGAAGGGGCATGACGTGTGCCCTCCCCCCCTCAGATTTTACTGCCAAAACGATGGTGCAAGGCCACATCCTCCTTGTCTTCAGAAGAAAAGACCCACACATAGATCTTGGTAATGTCTACCGTACCGTTGCTTGCCAGCCGACATGGACAGTTCCCCCTCAACATCGAGAATGCTGGACAGTCACCTGCTGAGCTGGTGGAGGGAGTTCCACCATAACTAGCTGAAATGCCTCTTAAACATGCCTTTCATTGTGTGTAGATGGGCAGAGAAAGGAGGCATCTTAGAAGGCGATTCTCAGACAAGGTCCAAGCTTCAGTGGTCTTCTGGGAACCACCGATCCCAGAACGAAACCCCACCCACCGGCGGCATGCACAGGGCCACGTGGCAGGGGCCAGAGCGTGCCCTGGGCGTCTAAGTGCCTGCCTCCTACCTTCCGCTCCGTGAACTTGGGTGGGTCCCTGATCTTCCTGAGCCTCGATATCTCTCCAGCTGGGGATAATGGGGGTCATAGAAGACTGTCCTGCAGGGCTGTCGGGATGGCCGGCCGGCATGCTGAGGACACACCGCGCCTGAGCCACAGTAAGCGACGGTGGCATTTGCGCTGGCGCTGGCTACAGAGTCTGCAGGGAGAGCCTCTCACAGCTGGCGGTCACCTGGCGTCTCTGGGCCCTTTTATTCCCACGCCCGTCTATCCGCCTGGCCCAGGCCCCAGTCCTGTTGGTTCTTAGCTCATGTGCGCGGCCCAGGTCTCCAAGAGTCTCCTCCAGGCTCCGGGGACATAAAACCCGCAGCGAAGAGACATTTCTAAGCAGCTC
>PVJC01034990.1:0-18493 GCA_004026665.1 Murina feae
TTTTATGTATTTGGGTGCTCCTATATTGGGTGCTTATATGTTTACCAGAGTTATTTCTTCTTGTTGAATGGCTCCCTTTAGTATAATGAAGTGGCCTTCCTTATCTCTTTTTATGTCCTTCACTTTGAGATCTAATTTGTCAGATATAAGTATTGCTATCCCAGCTTTTTTTTCATTTCCATTTGCCTGTAAAACCTTTTACCATCCTTTCTCCATCAGTCTGTGTGCATCTTTTTTTCTGAGGTGGGTTTCCTATAGACAGCAGATATGTGGGTCATGTCAAGCTGCTGAATAAATAGTCTATTGAGATCTTCCCCTTGATACCTCCTCTAAAATCTCTACCCTTAAACCCCTTAGGACAGAGGACCCAGCACTTGCTTTCCTTCCTAGGCATATGCCTGAGTTTTTCCTTTCTACCTCCCCCCAGGTTTGTCACATTTACCTCCCTCATTTCTAGGCTCCAAGGGCCCTTCCTTTGCTTCTATAACTTGTTCCCTTACTCCATTTATTCTATGAATCATTTCTTTTACTTCTGTGATTTTATAAATAAATCTCTTATAGTCTGAGTCTTAGCTCTGAATTCTTTCCTAGATACAACTCAAGTATTGAGATTGCTGAACCAAGCCCAGTGTGACCCAACTTGACTAACACCTGATGTCCTTCCTGCAGCCTACAACAAAATGAACTAACAGCCAAAATAGCCACAGACTCATAGAGCAGGCTGAAAGCTGTTGGGGATGGGGGTGGTGCGTTGGAGGGCTGGGTGAAGAGAGTGGAGGGATTGAGTGAAAAAGAAAAGAAAAGAGAAAAACCAAATAGACAGGGACAACAACAGTTTAGTGATTGCAGTGTGGAGAGGAATGGGGGAGCTGGAGGAGGTTATAGGGGAGATAAATGGTGATGGAATTATCTTGCCTTGGGGTAGTGAACACACAATGCAGTGTATAGATGATGTGTTGTGGAATTAAGCACCTGAAACCTATATAATTTTGTTAACCAGTGTCACCTCAATAAATTCAATTAAAAAATCGCTGGTTTATTGTCATCCAGATTTTGCATCTGACAATGTAACTGGACAACCAAGGGTTTTCTGGGCCACCTGTCACTACTTGAGCCAATAATGCCGGCTGTATGGGAGAACACCAGGTCATCCTCAAAAATCTTCTCTGCACCCCACTATAAGCCAGTTGCTTATATTGGGTAGAAGGACAAAGATAGCATGGGAAAGTAGGCACAGTATAATCATTACAGATTACAAGTCATGCGGACTAGGGGGAAGGTAGGTCACAGAGGGTGGGTGCCTCCCAGGGCCTGGGGACCAGATTACAGGTAATAGGGATTGGGGATTGTAAAGAGCAGGTGCCTCTAGGACTAAATGGTTTCAGCCACAGGTTGTAAATCTTTCCATAATGTTAGACAGTTCTCGGGACAGGAGGATGGACTGCATTCCAATGTTAGCTCCCATGTCTCAGGGTGTACAACTCCCAACCAGGTGAAAATGTGCTTTCTCTAATCAGAACAGAACCATTATGGTTAACAGAGCATGATTAATATTTCCTATAATTGTAGATAGTCCCCAGTATTCTATTTTTGCTCCTAACAACAGCATGTTTTCAGCTCTGTACGAAAGTAAAAATTGGATTCTTTGCTATGTGACACAAATGCTAAACAAAGCACCTCATTGATTCAACTTCTACAGTTCTCAAATCTCATTAAAAAAGGGCAAGAGCCTGAGAAATAATAACTTTACAAAGATGGAAAAATTTAGAAAAGATGACCTAAAAGTAGTGTATATTTTTTTAGTGGCTAAGGCAAGAAAGAATGTGTGGCGTCTCTGGAGGTTGTGAAACATGGTGGAGGGATCACTGCCAGAAGTCAGGAAGGAAATTTCTGGTTCTAATTCATATGCTAACTTGCTATAAGACCTGTAACAAATCACTTTCCATTTCTGGGACTTGATTTCATCATCTGATAAATGAAAAGGGTGGTAATGATCAGTGCTCTTATAAGCTCCATGTGTCGAAAAGTCTCAGAACCTCTGAAGGACAAAATGTGTGTGCTTCAAAAAGAAAAATTTAGGGAGTAAGTATGAGCCTGTGAAGAAGGTAGGCCTAGAGTATGAGAATTTGATTAACGAAGGCACATTTTGAGAAGTTGCAGAAGATTAGAGGGTGACTCAATTTTCCAATAAAATTGGCAACAATTTTCTTACTTGAGTCTTGCCAATCTGGACTTCAGAGAATTGTGCCAGATCTCTAATCTCTATATCTGTTTCTTTTCTGTTACACAAATCCAGAGCCACTCAGTTCCCACAGCATTTCTGGCACTTTTTTTTTCTGGGAGGGGAGTGAAGAGGGGGGACTTTGTGTATAGCAAGGGTAGGAGAATAGGGTAGAACCTACTTGGAATTCAGAGAAATAGCCACTTTAATATCCCATGTTAGTTTTGTGGGACAAACTGGTGAATTTTGGACAGCCAGAAAGTACAGATGGAATGGGAATAGAGTTCATGACTGATTAAATAATTGGATCCAATGAGCTGAATTTAATGGATCTGTATTCACTGAGATAGATCTCTAATGCAATACGTCAGGAGGCTCTGTCCTTGGCTTTGTCCTAATTCAACATTTTAATTGCTGACTTAAGTTAGGGCATAAATAATATACTCATCAAACACACAGATGTTGCAAAGCTGAGAAGGAGAGTTACTATATTTCATGACAGAGACAGAATCTAGAATGCCATCTTTGAAATGGACTTTTACTGTGCTTGATTAATGTTCATGGTGGAATAGGGAAGCAACTAAAGATAAGTGGTAGAGGTTCTTTATCCATTACTAGAAGCCTGGTGCATGAAATTCGTGCACTGAGGGGGTCCCTCAGCCCGGCATGCACCCTCTCACAGTCTGGGACCCCTCAGGGGATGTCTGCCTGCCAACAGTTGGAAATCCCTCTTACAGTCCGGGACCCCTCACTCCTTACCGCCCATTTGTTCGCTGCTCCTTACCACTCAGTTTGCTGCTCCTTAGTGCTGCCACGGAGGCAGGAGAGGCTCCCACCACCACTACTGCTCTCACCAGCCATGAGCCCTATCTTTCTGTGTAGTTGTCTGTGGGCCAACTGCTCTCTTCCTTCTCATTTAGGGCGAACAGCATGTGAGGGCAGAGGATGCTGTCGTGGAACACAGAGGGCTGCCTGGAGCTAAGGGGAGTGGTCGGGCCCATGGGGTGAGAGGTGGACACAGAAGATGCTATCTCACCCAATTGTGAGGCAGGTTGGTCGGCCTTCATCAGCCTGATCCCACCCAGGAAGGGACCAAGAAGGGTGTCTGCCTCTCCATTCTCCATCCTTCCATCTGTGACATCTGTGACACCTGTAATCCTTGACAGGCCTTCCCCCAAAGTGAGTTCAGCTCAATCCCTGAATGTAAAAGGGCACAGGCTGGTGGTTCCACTCCAGTGTCCCCTGATTCCCAGCAACAGGACCTGCTCTCAGGACGGTGGCCACAGCTGCAGAACATGGATCTGTTTCAAGAAAAGTTGGAAATGCAGACGTTTATATGAGCCCCTATTCCAAAAGGTGGCAGTTTATTCACACTGTGGCAAAGACACCTTCAAGAGTAACATAAGTGGGTAAAGTCAGGGCCAAACTGGGCCATTTCCTCATCCAATCTCTCTGAGGTGCGTGGACAGAACCAAGTCTCAGATCTTCGCAGGACACTTCTGGGGTTATTTTAAGCCTAAAGGACAGTAGTCTGTCTCCATTCTTATTCTTTGGGATTTTTTCATCATCAGATAAAAGAATACATACATTGGGGCAATGCTCTCGTGAGATACAATATTCCAATTGCACCCATGTGATGACGACAGCACCCCTCAGAGAGAGGGAGCCAACAGATGGGGAGCGGGGAATTCTGAAAACCAAAGCAAAGGTTCATAACATGGAGGAAGTCCATGGTGTTCTGCAGAGAAACTTGGACTCCTTCCCCTGAGGTCAAACAACTGGCACACACCAGGCAGTCACTCAGAAATCTTGGCATTGGCCAATTTATGGAATTCTCCCTTCTCTCCATTCTTCTGAGCCAGACTCCAGACATGTTGACTGCGGCATTCTCTTGGTCATAGTTTTTTTGTTTGCTTTTTCCCCCAAAACGTTACAAATTTTATATGAATATAACATACAAAGATGCAGCCTCCTTTGTAGGAACAGGGAAGGAAGGGATGGTTCAGTAAGGCACATGGAGCTGCAGCAAGCACCAGCTGTAGGGAGGGCCAAGGGGGAGAGGAGGTTGATACTGGGGCCAAGGCCCTAGACCTGTTGCTGGGGAAGTAGGGATCTGAGCGCCACGTTCTGAGGCTGAACTAATTGGTCAAGCTGAGGCAGAGGTGGGTGGCCATATTAGCCATCTTTGGTGCTGTTTACCCTTTCCCACCCCAGCTCTGTTGTAAAACCCCAGAGCCCTGGATCCCAAAGGCCCCATTCAGAACAGAGGCCCTGGAAGAGGGTGAAAGGAAGTGAGTAGGGCGAGTTTGAAAGCCGATATGCCTATGTGCTGAGGGATGGCTGGAGACACTGGTGAGAGGTAGCAGGGGAAGGGCTCTCATACATACCCTTCTGTGGGGGCCACAGGTGAAGGAGGCCAGGGGAGTAGGGTAGGATGCGGCACCATGGCCTCAGTCCCTTAGGCATCCCTGTCTGTCCTTTGCAGTGAACATAGAGGAAAGGGCTACCTCTGAGGAGGGGCCAGGCCAGGCAAGGTGACCATGAGTTCTGGCTGAGGTGATGGTCCTCACCTTGAGATGCCTTCTAACTGGTGATGGGCCCAGGCCTGACTCTGCTGCTGCTGCCGCTGGGACCCAGGCCTAACTCTGGGACCCAGGTCTGACTCCCACCACTGCCACCACCACCGTGACCCAGGTGTTCTGTCTGGTTGTGATGGCCCTAGGCTATTATTAGTATAGATAATTATTATTAATTATTATTTTACATCCAGTATAGTTAGGTCAGACAGTATCTTGGCAACAAAATGTGTGTGTGTGTGTGTGTGTGTGTGTGTGTGTGTGTGTGTGTGTGAAGCTTGTTTAGGTCTGGTTATTACACCAGATAGGAATTAATCTTCTAAACTAAAGAGTTGTGTAGAGTTAACATATCAATTTTTCTTTGCATTTCTTGCAGGGATTTCCCATTGCTTAATGATTTGGAGGAAATATTTTACAGTGTCAGATGATGGCAATGTCTCTAACAAAAACGATAAAATTCTTTAAATCAGTGTTTTAATATAATGAATTACTCAAGATGAGATCTTATATCTAAAACACTGTACTGAGAGCTGTGGAAAAGCAAACATTTTTTCCTATAAGACCTTCAAGCATGTGTGTAGAGAAGACCAAGTATTTACAAAAATTATTCCCATGCTACATGGCGATGAGTAATAAAGGCCAAATGAGAGGCACTGAAAATATAGCAGAAACCCTGGGAAGGGAAAGGGAGAAGTAGTGATGTTACATGATTTGAGATGGCCAGAGAAGTCCTTCTGGAGGAAGTGAGAACTTGGTCTTAATTCCAGTCAAATAACCGAGGAATCCTGATTATGTATATCACACTTTGGGGTGCACTTAAGGCTTTGTGGAACCTCATAATACTTACCAAGATGACGTAGGAAAATGGAGAAAGGGAAAGTCACAGCCTAGAACTATTTTCAAGCCTGTTTACCAGGCCTACTGTGAAGGCTAATTTTGGAATATAGTATATTTTTCAGTTTGTTCCCTTTCTATAGAAATGTTCTGTGTCTCCAGCTGCTCTGTTCTGCTAATCAGAGAATGAAGCTGAGAATACCACTTGGTTCTGGGACAGGGAGAAAAGAGAAGATGTAAGTTTGGGTAGGAAATAGACTGGGGGATCTGGTCACTAGTCAATCATGCCCTAAAGGCAGATCCTCAAGGGCTAACAAGTCAACTGTGAGCCAACAGCTGCCAACAGTCTCTTCCCCAGAAGTTTGAGGATAATCCTAGCGATGTATGGGTAATATTGTGCATAGCAAGGTATTATATTGTCAGGCAGGGCAAGCCCCATGCTACCTTCAAAACCTTTCACTTCAACAAAAATTGTATCTTCTTGAAAATGTTGATGATCCCTGAAATAAGTGTTAGTTAGGGCATTGTAAGAAACTAGCACTAAATATGTTCTAACCAAGGAAGTATTTCTGGAAGGATCATAGCTACGATTTCCCAAACCTGTGATAGCACTCTGTTTCACAGTTTCAGATTTTCAGGTTCTCCCATGCTTTTTACCATAGGCCTAGCCCCTTAACCTCAACTACTGGCAACCTCATACTTAACTCCCTCCTTTGCCCTAGTGGAAGTAGTCTGGAACAGAATCCATAAATGTGGGTTTTATCACATGTCTTCAGTTTTCCCATCTGAAAATGGGTGCCTATCTCATAGTGTTGTGTGTGTGTGTGTATGTGTGTGTGTGTGTTTAATAAAATTGAATGTGGAGGTTAATGCGCTGCACAGATTATGAGATGAAGATGTTATTATTTAACTCTATTGTAGAGGCTGGTAACATTTGGAAACTGCTCTTTCTTGAATAATCAGCCTAAAAACAAACAAAGAAACAAACAAAAACTTGTTTCCAGATTAAAAGTCCTCACCCTCAGGGAAAGCCCTATGTTTGTTTAGTGTCTGTTGTTTATGTTCTTTCTCCCTGCCTGCCTCCCTTACCTCATGGACTCATGGATGTTCAAAGAACTTTCAAATTTCATGGTATCATATCCTGAAGACTCTTACTCTCCCTTGAACTTTAAATTTTAATCTATTTAAATTACATATGTATGTTTATTTATGTATAGTCCACCTCCTTTCATAGAGGATTTGAGATAACCAAGCTTTAACTTGTTCCAAACCTTAGGTGGTGTTCAAACCAACAAAGAATGTATTTTTCAAGTCTTCCAAAGGAAAACAAAGTTTCCAATTTATGCAGCAAAAGTAGAAGTATCATTTTTTTCCAAATCACACAAAAAGTTATTAACAGCAGTAATTCAGATATTTCCTGTGAAATATGCTCTGAGCAAATTCATTACAGACCCATGTAGATTGAACAGTTTATCCACAGCTTCCAGCTAAATATATCACAGGGAATAAGAGATACAAACAAAATTTTATCCTGTTGACATTTGGCTACACAGATCACTGTGGGAGAGACTCTGATTGGTTTCTCCACCATCATGTAAGTATAACATCTATTATTAAAAAATGTCTGCCTTTTTTAAAGCATTGAACATGTCTGCACCTAATTCTTATAAGCATGTATACAGGATTAGTTGGGAAGAAAAATATGTAACCAAATTGCCAACAGATGGGAACATGATTTTGCCTTACATTTTTGTACTCCAGTGTACTTATTGAACACTTAGCTCTTGTTATTTACCATTGCTGGTTAACAGATTTTCATGTGTTTGCGTAACTCATTGAGGGTAGGATGTCATGTCTTTACCTTGCATATCCCTATCATTTGTTCTGTATTTACTACTGATTAAAGGCTGTATTTTCTTATTTGGAAAGTCTAAATAGTACAGCAATACCTACAACCTCTGGCCAAAGTTATAATCTAGAGTTTATGGTACACTTTGTTTTGTTTGAATAATCTGACTTTAAAATATATTAATGTCTCATCATAAAATAATCATAAGCATTTCCTGTTTTTTTTGTAAGGACTCCCATGATTCAACTTGACAACTATAAACAGCATAGATGCACTTAATCAGATTTCATGTTGCTTTTGATAAAAGTTAAACTTGAATATTTTTGCTTTGGTGTGGTTGGAAGTCACTTACTTCTACATCTGTCTGAGGTGACATGTGACTTGACATTTGCACGCATTTACTTACACAGGGATCTTTGAAGTGGTATTCCTGGCCCAGATAAGGAAAGATGGTTGTCTATAGAATTCTGAGCAGCAGTTGTCTGACTCAATTTCTTACAGTTCCCTCTCAGTTAAGGAATTTCATTTTTGTTGTACAAAGGCATGCAATGTTATGACTTTCTGTGCTTGGAAGAAGCTTCTGGTTTATGTTTGTTTGTTTGTTTGACTTGTAAACAAGTTATCTGGCCTTGCCTCCAAAATGAACAAAAGAGGGAAGGGGATAAAAGAAATATAAGTATGGTTGATGGAAAGTATCCCAGACATGACTTGCCCCAGTTTGTCCTTTGTATACCTACTCCTTTTGAACAAAGTGAGAAAAGATAATTTTCTTGAGCATTTATTTACCTTTTTATTATCTTTATTTTTTTAACTTTCCTGCCTTTCAGTATTTCATATCATACTCAGTGCCTTCATCTTTATTCCATTTATAAGCTCCTTGATGTGGGGTTCATGTCTTTTCATTTGTCTATGGCCACCACCTTAACATTACCTTGCACATAATAGGTACTTTATACATGATTTTTAAATTTATATTGCATTGCAGTTCTCTTTTCCCCTACTTAGTACACTTGCAATTTATACAATCAGTTAAGGAATTCTTTCTACAAGTTAGAACTTATGCTATAACAGGGATCTTTACTGCTTTTATCCAAATTATATACTTAGATACTGGTAAAATGTAGTGCACTATTGTATATTGGAGAGAGAGATGAGAGAGAGAGAGAGAAGAGAGAGAGAGAGAGAGAGAGAGAGAGAGAGAGAGAGAGAGAGAGAGAGAAAGAGAGAGAGATTTTAGAAAAGGGGAACCTTTCGTTCAAGTCTTCAATCAGATCACATGGGTTGTCACCAGAGATACCAAAAAACTTCTGGAACACCACTAAATGGAATTTCAGACACTGATATGTAGGGGTGGGAGAGGCATGGAGGAGGTCAATGGAGGGGAATAAAGGGGGCACTTGTAATACTCTCAACAATAAAGATAAAAAATAAAAACAATATATGAAGTAATATATATATAAACAAATGTGGGAAGAATATCTGAATAGGCATTTTCCCAAAGAAGACATACAGAAGGCCAACAGGTCCATGAAAAGATGGTCAACATCACTAATTATTAGGAAAATGCAAATCAAAACCACAATGAGCGATTTCACACCTGATAATGTAGCTATTGCCAAAAAAAAAAAAAAAAACACACCCAAAAAAAACCAAAACAAAACAAGAAATAAATGTTGATGAGGATGTGGAGAAAAGTGAACTCTCATACACTATTGGTAGTAATGTAAATTATGCAACCACTATGGATAACAGTGTAGAGATTCCTCAAAAAGTAAACTATTTTATGAGACAGAAATTCTGCTTTTGGGTATTTATCCAAAAGAGACAAAAACACTAATCAAAAAGTTGTCTACACATTATGTTCATTGCCTACATTATTTATAATAGCCAAGACATGGAAGCAACCTAAATGTCCACCAACGGATAAATGGATAAAAAAATAATGAACAATTAGCATATACCATATATACTACGTAATTTTCAATTTGCTGCATAATTGTTTGCTTTTGTTTAATGTTGAAAGTCAATACCACGAATAGGGCCATAAAACTTTAAAAATAGCAGTATCTCAGTCTAAGTCATTTTGGAGGAATTTTGGGGTATACACCACATACAAATACTTATAAAGGAGGAAATCTTGCTATTTGTGACAGCATGAATGGGCTTTTAGTGCATTATGCTAAGTGAAATAAACCAGACAAAGACAAATACTGAAGGATGCTACTTATATTTATTGATTTTTTTTCTTAGAAAGAGAAGAAAGAGAAGAAAGAGAGAGAGAGAGAGAGAGAGAGAGAGAGAGAGAGAGAGAGAGAGTCAGTCCTGGGGATATATTGTACAACATGGTGATTATCTTACCTAATAATAGACAAACATGTAAATTGACCATCCCTCCGCTATGCTCACCAGTTAGGAGGGTATGCAAATTAACCCAACAAAAATGGCGGTTAATTTGCTTAGGTAGGTGCGAAGTGGCTGAGGGAAGACTGAAGGCTCTGGCTGGAGCAGCAAAGATTGAAGGCTCCAGCCGGAGCAGCAAAGGCCTCGGTCCCAGGTACCAGAGGAAAACCAGTGTCAGCAGCCAGGGGAAGGGAAGGCCTATTGCACAAATCTCTTTGTGCAATGGGTCTATAGTCCTATATAATAAAAGGCTAATATGAAAATCGACTGAACAGTGGAATGGTTGCTATGATGCACACTGACCACCAATGCAGAGGCTCAATGCAGCAGCTTCCCTCTAGTGGTCAGCGTGCTCCCACAGGGAGAACACCACTAAGGCAGATGCCAGGCTCACAGCTGGCAAGTGCAGTGGCAGTGGCAGGAGCAGGCCTAAGCCATCAGTTGGACATCCTCTGAGGGCTCCCGGACTCTGAGAGGGTGCAGGATGGGCTGAGGGAACCCCTAGAGTGCACGAATTTTGTGCACTGAGCCTCTAGTAGTTAATAATACTGAATTGTATATTTGAAAGTTGCTAAGAGAGTAGATATTAAAAGTTCTCATCACAATCCTATATAATAACTGCCTAATATGCTAAGTGTCCAGTTGTGTGCTCATCCGTTCAACCAATCAAAGCATAATATGCTATTGATATGCTAAGGTTGCTCAACCGCTCGCTATGGCATGCACTGACTACTGGGGGACAGACAGTTGACTGGTCAACCAGTCGCTGTGATGTACACTGACCACCAGGGGGCAGATTCTCTGACTGGTAGGTTAGCTTGCTGCTGGGGTCTGGCCTATTGGAACTGAACAACATGAGCCAGGCATGCTCTGGAGCCTCCTGCAGCATTATCAACAGAATATGTATGAAGAACAGCCATCAACAAGTACTACCAATACTGATAGGAACTGCCTTCACAGTGAAAGTGAAGTAAATGAGGATGCAATTATCAAGCATAGTTGTGGTGGAATGACTGTTACATGTCAATTTTACCTACTACTAAATTTCTCCAATGAAAAACTATGTGATGGAAAATTTACTCAATGTTGTAGCAAAGGTAAAGTTTGTCCAAATGATATACATTTGCCAGAATACCTGGCATACTTAAAAAAATTAATGATAAATGAAGATTCTGACAGTAAACATGTCATGGAAAATATTCTTTCGATAAATAGTTCTTTTGTCTTTGCTTCCATAGGTGCAAATTTTGCATCACCATCAGGATATGGGCCATACTGTTTTAGAATACATGGACAAGTTTATCATCATACTGGAACTTTACATCCTTTGAATGGTGTTACTCAGAAGTTTGCTCAACTCTACATTTTAGACATGGCCAAAGCGACGAGTAAAAGATTAGCAATGCCAGAAAGCCAAGGTTGCTCAGAAAGACTCATGATCAACATCAACAATCTCATGCATGAAATAAACGAATTAACAAAATCGTACAAGATGCTACAAGTGGTAGAAAAGGAAACCCAACCTGAAGCAGCAGCGAAAGATCTTGCTCCCACAGAAGTAACAATGGCGATGGAATATGATCATAATTGTGATCTGGGTAGTTATAATTCTCCCCATGTAACTGAGGTTGCCATCATATTCAGCAACGAAGATGGAGAACCTCCTTTTGAAAGGGACTTGCTCATTTATTTTAAACCAGATGCCAACAATCTGAATGCCACTAAAATGAAACAAATCAGTATCCTGTTTCCTACATTAGATGCACATATCCTATTCTTTCCCCACATGGTGAAAAAGGATAGGGAATGGATATAACAATAAGACTCAGATGACAGTGCAACTGACAATAATGCTAGATGAAATGTAAGTACATCCTGATACTGATACTATGGCAATTGTAACAAAGTATGGCAAGGCTAATTTATTCATAACCCTGACAAGCAACCCAAAATGGGCAGACACTATCAACAATTTAAAACGCTGGCAAAACGTAAAAAATAAACCTGACTTGGTAGCCAGAGTTTTTAATATTAGCTGAATTCTCTTTTAAATGATATCTGTAAATTTGATTTATCTGGCAAAGTAATAGCTAAAATTCATGTCACTGAATTTCAGAAACATGGACTGCCTCATGCTCACATACTATTGATATTAGATAGTGAACCCAAATTATGGACAGAAGATGACATAGAATGTATAGTTAAGGCAGAAATTTCAGATGGAGACCAGTGTCCTCGACTTTTTTAAATTGTAAAATCAAATATGGTACATGGACCATGTGGAATAAAAAATCCAAATAGTCCATCTACAGAAAATGGAAAATGTTCAAAGGGATATCCAAAAGAATTTCAAAATGCAACCATCGGAAATATTGATGGATATTCCTTTGGGAATGCTGTGTCATAATTTAAAATTGAAACTGGGTGCAATCATCATGCTACTGAGAAATCTTAATAGTAAATGGGGTCCTTGTAATGGTACTAGATTCATTATCAAAAGATTTCAAGCTAATATAATTGCAATGATCTGGTAGCACCATGCCTATTGTAAATAAAGTTGTTGATAACACTTGGGTTGTCCCTTATAACCCGTATTTGTGCCTTAAGTATAACTGTCATATAAATGTTGAAGTCTGTGCATCAATTAAAAATGTCAAATATTTATTTAAATACGTCTATAAAGGGCACGATTGTGCAAATATTCAAATTTCTGAAAAAATATTATCAATCATGATGAAGTACAGGACTTTATTGACTCCAGATATGTGAGCATGCTTGAGGCTGTTTGGAGACATTTT
The DNA here is from genome assembly GCA_004026665.1 of Murina feae. NCBI lineage: Eukaryota > Metazoa > Chordata > Mammalia > Chiroptera > Vespertilionidae > Murina > Murina feae. Next base: position 12,679 of record PVJC01034990.1, read on the forward strand.
GGAATGCAAATGCATGACCAATTTCATGCAATCACAAGATTAGCTATTCATTTGCCAAATGAGCAGAATTTGTATTTTCATACCGATGATTTTGCTGAAGTTTTAGATAGGACTAAAAGGCACAACTCGACTTTGATGGCTTTGTTCTTATTGAATAGAGAAGATTCCGATGCACGTAATTATTGTTATTGGGAGATTCCACAACATTATGTGTTTAATAATTCTTTGTAGAAAAAACAACAAAAGGGTGGGAATAAAGTATTAGGTAGACTGTTCACTGTGAGCTTTAGAGAACCAAGAATAATATTACCTTAGACTTGTTTCTGGATGTAAAAGGTGCGATAAATGTTGCTGATCTGCGAACTGTAGGAGGTGTAATTTATGATACATTGCATGAAGCTGCTAAACATTGAGGATTATTAATCAACAACACTATCTGGAAAGATATGATTGATGATGCAATCATCCTTAATATGCCTAAACAGCTACAGCAACTTTTTGCGCATATATGTGTGTTTGGCTATCCTTCTGATGCAGAGAAATTATGGGGTGAGAATAAATCTCATTTTATTGAAGATTTTTGTTAGAAATTACACAGAAGCGAAGATGTCTGTGTGAACTGTGAAGTCCATGCCCTTAACAAAAGTCAAGAGGTATTCACATTGCATGGAATGAAATGTTCACATTTCAAACTTCTGGACTGTCCTTTATTAATGAATACAAATACATGTGATGAATCATGCAACTGACAACAGGCTGAGGTTTTGATAATTCTCTGAATGATGAACAGTTGGCAGCCTTTCAGACTATAAGTTCAGTCATAGAAGATCAAACTGTACACCCCAAATGCTTTTTCTTGGATGGTCCAGGTGGTAGTCGAAAAACTTATCTTTATAAAGTTTTAATACATCATATTAGAGGTCGTGGTGGTACTGTTTTACCCACAGCATCTACAGAAAATGCTGCAAATTTACTTCTCGGTAGAAGAACCTTTCATTCCCAATTCCATTAAATGAAACTTCAATTTCTAGACTTGCTATAAAAAGTGAAGTTGCTAAAACCATTAAAAAGGCCCAACTTCTCATTTTGATGAATGCACCATGGCATCAGTCATGCTATAAATGCCATAGACAGATTACTAAGAGAAATTATGAATTTGAATGTTGCACCCAGCGGGAAAATTCTCCCCAGAGGGAATTTTTGACAATGTCTCAGTATTGTGCTGCATGCTATGTGATCAGCCATCATACAAATGAGTTTAAAGTACTGTAATGTTTGGGGAGGTTTCAGAAAGTTATCTGTTAAAACAAATATGAGATCAGAGGATTCTGCTTATAGTCAATGGTTAGTAAAACTTGGAGATGGCAAACTTGATAGCAGTTTTGTGAAATGCTTTGTAATGGATCTATTATTGAAGCTACCTTTGAAATACTATATCTATAGATAATATTAAAATATATATCTGAACATGTGATTCTTTGTCCAAAAAATGAGCACATTCATAAATTAAATGAAGAAATTCTGAATATACTCAATTTAGATTGTCACACATATTTGAGTGATGATTCCTTTGATTCAATGGATGATGCTGAAAAGTAAAATTTCCCCATCAAATTTCTTTTGTGTATGGTGTCAGTTGGTGGTCTAGTTTCATTTTTTTGCATGTATCTGTCCAATTTTCCCAACACCATTTATTGAAGAGACTGTCTTGACTCCATTGTATGTTCTTGCCTCCTTTGTCAAATATTAATTGAGCATATTGGTTCGGGTCAATTTCTGGCTTCTTTATTCGATTCCATTGGTTTATATGTGTGTTCTTGTGCCAGTACCAGGAAGTTTTGAGAACAGTGGCTTTGTAATACGTTTTCATATCTGGTATTGAGATCCTACATACTTTGTTCTTCTTTCTCAAGATTGCTGCAGCTATTAGGGGTCTTTTCAAAATTTTAGATGAATTTTTGGAAAGTTTGTTCAAGGTCTGTAAAATATGCCATTGCTATCTTAAAGGAGAGTGCATTGAATCTATACATTGCTTTGGGTAGTATGGATATCTTGATGATGTTGATTCTACCAATCCATTCACATGGTATGTTCTTCCATCTGTTTATGTCTTCCTCTGTCTCCTTTTTCAGTATCCTGTAGTTGTCCGCATATAGGTCTTTACTTCCTTAGTCAAGTTTAATCCTAGGTATCTTAATTATTTTTAAAAAATCTTTATTGTTCAGATTATTACAGTTGTTCCTCTTTTTCCCCCCAAAGCTCCCCTCCTCCTGGTTCCCTCCCCACCCTCTGCTCTTACCCCCACACCCCACCCAACTGTCCTCATCCATAGGTGTTCGATTTTAGTCCAGTCTCTTCCCGCACCCTCAACACCCCTTTCCCCCTGAGAATTGTCAGTCCACTCCCTTTCTATGCCCTTGATTCTATTCTATTCACCAGTTTATTCTGTTCATCAGATTTTTTATTCACTTGATTTTTAGATTCACTTGATGATAGATATGTATTTGTTGTTCATAATTTTTATCTTTACTTTTCCTTCTTCTTCCTCTTAAAGGATACCTTTTAGCATTTCATAATACTGGTTGGGTGGTGATGAACTCCTTTAACATTTTCTTGCTTGTGAAGCTCTTTATCTGACTGTGAATTCTGAATGATAGCTTTGCTGGGTAAAGTAATTTTGGTTGCAGGTTCTTGCTAGTCATCACTTTGAATATTTCTTGCCACTCCCTTCTGGCCTGCATAGTTTCTGTTGAGAAATCAGTTGACAGTTGTATGGGTGCTCCCTTGTAGGTAACTAACTGCTTTTCTCTTACTGCTTTTAAGATTCTCTCTTTGTCTTTTGACCTTGGCATTTTAATTATGATGTGTCTTGATGTGGTCCTCTTTGGATTCCTTTTGTTTGGGGTTCTCTGCGCTTCCTGGACTTGTAAGTCTATTTCTTTCACCAGGTAGGAGAAGTGTTCTGTCATTATTTATTCAAATAGGTTTTCAATATCTTTCTCTCTTCTTCTGGCACCCCTATAATTCAGTTGTTGGCACGCTTGAAGTTGTCCCAGAGGCTTTTTACACTATCTTCATATTTTTGGATTCTTTTTTCTTTTCCAGTTGGGTGCTTTTTGCTTCTTCATATTTCAAATCATTGATTTGATTCTTGTGATCATCTAGTCTGCTGTTGGATCTCTGTATATTATTCTTTATTTCAGTCAGTGTATGCTGAATTTCTAGCTGGTCCTTTTTCATATCCTCGAGAGTCTCACTAAATTTATTGGTGGTTTCTAGAAAAGTCTTGAAAAACCTTAAAACCGTGGTTTTGAACTCTATATGCAGTCATTTGTTTTTCTCCATTTCTGTCATTTGTGACCTGTTTCTTTGTCTCCAAATTTTGGCTGCTTCCCTGCGTTGATAGAGTGGCTTTCTGTGCTATGTGTCCTATAGGGCCCAATGGGTCAGCCTTCCCAGTTACCTGAGGTGGACACTCTTGGTGCACCGCTTTTTGGCTTTGTTCACAGTCCTGTTGTAGCAAAGCCTTGATTGTTGTTGGTATCACTGGGAGGAATTGACCTCCAGGCCACTTGGCTGTGAGAATCAGCTGTGTCTACAGTGGGTGAACTTCTGTGCTGGAGACACCCTTATGGGGCAAGACTTCCTCCAGCGGGGCTTTGGTGCTCACTGAGTCTGTCCCCCTGAGTGTGTCCCTTATGGATCTGAGGAGTTATAATCTGAATGGTCCCACTCTGACCACTGAGTACACTGGCTCTTGGATCTCTAAAGAAGTGCTAATTTAGCCTCTGCCTGAGGCTACCCAGCAGGAGCTATAGAGAGATTTGCAGATTTCTCCTCTTTGTTTGGAGTTTGGAGGTGTCCAGATGAGGCCCAGATGTGAAGCAATGCAAGCTGCTATGTGGCATTGGACCTTCTTTTGGATGTTCTGGTTCTCTATGACCCAGCTGCAGTTTGTTAGGTAATTTTAGATTGCAAAAGGCCAGGCCTTTCATATGCAAAAACCTCTGTGCACAGTTTGGGTGGGGCAGGGTCTCAGGGAATCAACAGGGTGGAGCAAACAGCTATGGCTGATCCTCAGCCCAGCCCTAAGAGGCTCTGGGTCTCAGTGTTCCATGGTAATAGCTGTAAGCACCACTAAGAGAAAGCCACTCTGGATTTCCTCCCTATGCCATATAGTCCAGTTTCTCCCCGTATGAGTCTGGATCCCCAGAAACTCGCCCAGAACTGGAGTTCAGAGCCGTCGGGAGCTTGTGACTCCCTCTGGATTGAAAAAGAGAACCGCGTCCTCATTTGCCAGACCTTTCTGTGTGTGCCTCCATACCTCTGCAGTTTACTTCCACACCTCCTCTGAGTCTTGGTGTGCTTTTCTTTTTCTTTCTAGTTATAAAATTTCCACTCAGCCACCCTTCCTGTGGTTCTGTGTGGTGTCTGTTTTTTCTTTTCATTGTATTTTTGAAGTGGTTGTGTGAGGCAGTAATTTCAGGTGTTCACCTATGGCACCATCTGGGTTTTCTCTGGTATCTTAATTTTTTTGATGTGATGGTAAATGGGATATTTTTTTAGTCTCCCTTTTTTTTAAGTTCATTATTGGTGTATAGAAATGCTATAGATTTCTTGGCATTAATCTTGTGTCCTGCTACATCGCTGAATTCATTTATTAAGTCTAATAATTTTTTTGATGGAGTCTTTACAGGGTTTTCTATGTACAGTATCATGTCATCTGCAAATAACGACAGTTTTACTTGTTCATTTCTAATTTGGATGCCTTTTATTTATTCTTCTTGTCTGATTTCAATGGTTAGCACTTCTAGTACTTTTGTCAAAGAGTAGTGTAGAGAGTGGCCATCCCTGTCTTGTTCCTGTTCTAAGGAGAAATGTTTTTAGTTTTTGTCCAGTGAGTATGATGTTGGCTGTGGTGTTGTCATATAAGTCTTTTATTATGTTGAGGTATGATCCTTCTATTTCCACCTTCCTAAGAGTTTTTATCAAGAAAAGGTGTTCTCTTAGGCTCTCCTCCTGCTTTTTAATTTTTTTTTCTAGAAGCTGCTCTGTTTGGGTATTTTTTTCTATCTTGTCTTCTAGCTCTCTGATGTGATCCTCTGCTTCATCTAGTCTACTGTTAATGCTTTCTATTGAGTTCTTCTTGGCAGTGATGTCACTTTTCATTTCTTCTTGGTTGTTCAACATTTCCTCTTGGTTTTTGCACATATTGTTGAATTTTATTCCATTCTTCTCAACCACTTTATGACCATTTCTCTGAATTCCTTCTCTGACAAGTTAGTTGCCTCCATTTCGTTTGCTTTCTTTACTGGCAATGCCTGTTTCTCTTTCATATGTGGACTGCTTCTTTGTCTCCCCATGGTCTCTCCTCTCTGGGTGTCTGTTTACGTGGTTCTCTCCCTCCTGCGTTGATTTAAATGCACAAAATACCACACAACAAGGCACACTGCAAGAAATACTGAACACAGATGTATTCACGATACTAATAACACCAAATAAAGGTGGCCACCAGAGAAAAGAGAATTAGGGGAGAGAGGAGGAGAAAAAGAAAAAGGGGAGAAGGATTTAAAAAAAGAGAGTGCAAGAATGAAATTGGGAGAGGGACAAAGAAAAAAGGGTGAGAGAACTAGGAAAGAGAGAGAAATAAAAGATGGGAAGAAACTATATAGGGAGGGGATTCTAATAGAGTAGCCACTAATTTCAATGAATGTCAGCAACAGATGCCTAGAGATGAATGCCAAACATAAACAACCACCAATTTCAAGCGAGGTGAGGGAAACCAGCGGCAACAAAATAACCAAAGGATAAAAAA
>PVJC01034991.1:0-18439 GCA_004026665.1 Murina feae
GGGGAGAGGAGAGAGGGGAGAGGGGAGAGGAGGAGAGAGAGAGATCTTTGGGAGACACACTGATTGGTTGCCTCTCCCACATGCTCATGACCTGGGCCAGGGATTCCACTTGCAGCCCAGTACTGCACCTTGACTGGGAATCTAACCTGAGACCCTTCAGTGCAAGGGATGATGCTCTAACCATTGAGCACACCCCCCAGAGCTTTTTACTGATTTTTTAGAGAGGGACAGAGAGAAACATGGAGGTGAAGCCTAAGAATGAACATTAGTCAGCTCCCTCCCACACATCCCCCCACTCACACCCCATCCCCCACCCACAACCCAGACCAATCCAGCCAACTCAGGCATGTGCCCTGACCACTGGGAGCTGAACTGGCGATCTTTTGGTGCAAGAAATGATGCCTGAGCCACACCACCAGGAATGTAATCTTAATGGGTCAGAATGGAATTTACCGGTTAGTACCAATGAGGTAATTTGCCATGTGACTCTGTATTTCCTCCACCCCCAGAAGCTGAAACAACCTGCCTGATAACAACCCCCTTTCCTTGAGGAAAGCTAACCTTGCCTTACACAATGCTGTCTTTTCTTCTGCTAATAAGTTTGTTCCACCCAGTTTCTGCATATAAAAGCCTTCCATATTGTACAGCTTCTTGGAGCACTTCTCTACTTGCTAGGTTAGATGCTGTTTGATTCATGAATTGTTCAATAAAGACAAATTAGATCTTCAAATTTACTAAAATTTTTGTTCTTAACACCATGTTTAAAACTCTACCTTTTTTTTCCAGTTGACATTTAAAAGTTCTAGATAAGTAATATTGTATGACTGAAGCATTGGTTAGTCAGAATAATTCCTGGAGTACAACAATGGAATATTTTCTGTACACATTTTCCTTTAACATCTACCTTTGCCACTCACAGTCATTCTGAGTACTTCCTTCTTGCTCTTTGAGGGCTATACGTCTGGAGAATTATGTGGCTTTAAATACTGACTTATTTCAGAGTTCTCACAACTAGGTAAATTGTACAGTAAAATTTCTATTTTATGGTAGGAAAAAAAATCACTAAACATGGTGAGATCTACATGTTAGTTTGCAATGTCACAATAACTAGATTTAAAGTAAACACTGCACTACACATTAATATCTTAGTTAATAGACAGTAATTCAGGGCTACACCTTCAGAATGCAACAGGTGAAATTCAGTCTTTCAAAAGGCAAAGGATAACTCTATGTACTGGGTTCAGAGGATTTATGACTTCATTACACATAGCAGTAGGGATTTAATATTAATGTAAAAAAGCCCAGACTTTATAAATTAAGTGGTAGCAACATAACACCTAGTTTTTAAAGTGCTTCTTCTTGTTTTAATGTACTTGTATTCATGTATTGCTGGTCATAGAAATGCTAGCAAGTAGAGAGAGGAGTTGGGTAAAGACACACACACACACGTTATTTTTTTAACTCAGGTTTCCATAATTGCAGAGTTGCTCTTTCTATCTTAATGGGATGCAAGGCAGCTAAAATAGGAATTTGAAAATGATATGGCAGACAAAAAAGGAAAAACACCTGAAAAGACCCTATTTTCTTATGTCTTATGTTTTCCTAGAAATATTTTTTTTAATAAAATTATCTTTTAAAAGAAATAATATTCCTACATCAAAACAGCCAAAACAGCAATACTATTTACTCCTGGTTATTGGTACAATTATCTGCTTTTATAAGATTATTCAATAACTTATTCTTTCAACTCTGGGAAAACTTTATTATAGGTGTTTCTTCTGCTTCTAACCCTATCAGCAGGATCATAAAGGGTATTAAAGAGCCCTGAGGGGTGTTGAGCTGTTGTTTGAGATAATTTTTAAAACTCTGACCTAAGGCAACATTTTGAGAGACCAAGAGCATTTTCTTTCACACTATAGTCCAAAGAGACATATTTTGTGCCCTTCTATATTCCACTGCAGTTGCAATTGGTTAGGATAGTTTACATTTTCCATTCAAAAACTGTTGAAAAAGCACGTCAGATCTGCATTTCAACAATGGATGACCAACCATTACAGGCATGTCACCTGAATCAAAAGCATTTGGAGTATTAAAAAAGAAATACTTTTGTAAAATACATAAATGGTCAATTATATAAAAATACAATCATTCAGGTATTAATATCACAAAACATGGAGAATCTTTTCAAACGTATTTGATTTTTATTGCATATCACTTTCACTATTTCTCAGCATCAAAATTTTGTACCTAGCACAGAGCTCCACATTAGTAATTTAAAGTTAAAAAAAAAATGTAGTCCTGCTTTGTGGGATGAAACCACAGAAAAGTCAACAATATAGATACAGGATATTCATGGGATATTGAGGGTGTACTTCTGTCCAATAATATAAGAGAATGGTGACATGAATTTTTTGAGATGGAATGAGGGGAAACGTTTAGAGAAATCTAAAGGCAACAAGTTGATTTGACAACTACGTCCGTCCAGATTCTGCACAAGACGAGAGCCGTTTATGCTTAACGCGCATCTCAGAGAGGATTGGAGATGTTAAGTCTGCAGAAGTTCCTGAATCAGGTCTAACTATAAAGGTTTAAGTCCCCCAATTTAGAACCTAGTTAAAAAAAAAATTCTTTCTAGGGTTTGCCATATTATTATTATTTTTTAAATTCCTGGGCCAGAAATACATTTTCGCCTACTAGTAAAAAAAAAAAAAAAAAATGCTTACATCTAGAATGTTTTAACATGTTAATACCAGGGAAGCAACTTCACTAAATTGCCTCCCATCAAAGGTAGCATTGCTTTTGCAGAAACACGGTCAGACCCATGCAGGTTTTTGTCTTAAAACTCGAATCGCCACTGGCTCTTTCCTAAAAAGTAGTCTTCACTTTCCACTGCGCTCGTGTTGCCGCGCTGTCCAGGCCACTTTTTCTTTGAAGTCCAACCGGTGGGTGGGGGCTGCAGCCGGGACAGCGCGATGCAAAGCCGCCTCCCCCTGCAGCGCCCCCCGCACCCACCCGGCTGCAGAGGAGCTCCACCTGTGGAGGTCAGCGCGCTCCCCGCGCCAGGCGGCTGCTCCCCGCAGATGAGGACGTTTGCCGGGCATTCCATCCCTCAGAGCCACCCGGGGGGCGCGGGCAGTTAACCGCAAACAGCCGCAATAGCTGCGCGGCGGGCGGGCCCCCGCCGGGCGGAGGGCAAGGGGCCGCGTGGCAGCCGCCACCGCCCTACACAAAGGGCAGCACCTATCGTGAGCAGCCACCGGCCGGCCTCCGGCGAACCCCGCAGCTCCCGGCGCTGGGGCGGCATCCCGCGAGGAGGCCGGGGCGGCGCGGGCCGGGGAGGAGCCCAGGTGCGGCGAGGTCCGCGAGGAGGGCCCCGCCACGCGCGAAGAAAGCCTGACTCATGTCGTGGCGGTGGCGGCGGGCTCCTGGGAACTGAAACTCGTGATGCTGTTGCTGCGGAGAAAAGCCTCATTATCCATTCCGCAGGCGGGGGGACACCTCCCGGGGCGCGTACACCCGACACCGGCCCCAGCGACCGCCCCGCCACGCTCCCCTCCCGGCCGCGTGCCCGCGCGCGCGCGACGGCCGCGTGTGAAGAAGAGCGGACACACCTAAGCCGCGCGCGCCCCGCGCCCCGCCCCACCCCCACTCGGGCGGTCTCACGGGCCCACCCGATTCGCTCCCCGGCCAAGTTCCCCACCCCCACCGCCGGCTTCGGCGCCTCCGCCAGCCTTCGGCAATTTCCGTCAGGACACCCGAGGCCCGAACACCCGCCGCCGCCTTCGCCGCTGGACCCGGCTTTATGTCTGCGGCGCCCGGACGCATGCGCAGACGCCATCTTCCCCCCTCGTCGGTCTCCTCCCCCCCGCCGCCGCCAGCTCCGGCCGGCGTTCGCCCCTCCTCCTCCTGCGCTCGGGCGCTGGTCCCTCCTCTCCCGATGCCGCGAGAGACCGGGGGATACCGTGGAGCCGGAGAAGAGCACTAGGAGCCACCACCTCCGCCCTCTCCCCGCCCGCTGCCCTCCCGCGGCACTCACCCGCCCCGCTGGCCGACACCGACCGACCCCACCTCTCGCCCCTTTGAACAGCATCGGCTGCAGTCGCTGCACCAGCCCGTCTGGCCACCAACGCTGCCGAGTGAGGAGCCGCCGCCGCCTGCGGCCCCTCCCGTCCGGGCCGCGGGAGCAGCGGGGTGAGGACCAGCCGGCTGCGGAGGAAGAGGACGAGAGCGGCTCGCACCCTCCGCGCCAGCGCACGTCTCGCCGCCCTTCGGGGAGGCTCGGCGCCGGCCCCGGGCTCCCCGAGGACGTGTGCCCAGCCGAGGCGCCTGCCCCGAGGGAGGAAAATGCTCGGGCTCCATGGCTGCCAGTGATGGAGCGGTCCCTGCGCGCCCGCTGCCGCCGCCGCCGCCGCCGCACCCCGGCCGTGCTCCGCGAGGACCCGGCGTCTCTGCGCGCCCGCCCGCGCCTCGTTGCTGGGCTCACCGTACCGGGCGCCCCGCCGCCGCCCCGCTCGGAGCCTCGTCGCCCCGGCTCCAGCCTCGGCCAGCGTTTCCTCCCGGAGCAGCCACCGCGAGCCCAGGGGGTTTGAAAGGTTCCGCGGGGCGTGGGGGGAGGGCCGAGCGGGGGCCCGCGGGGCCCGGAGGGGAGGTTTGAGCGACACTGAGCTCCGTGCTCGCCGGCGGCGGCGGCGGCGCCGGGGGCGGCGAGGGGAAGGCGACACTCGCTCCGCGCCGCCTTCGTGCAGAGCGAGCGGGAGGGTTTTGCTGCGGCCGCCGCCTGGGCGGCGGGAGGAGGGGTTGAGGTAGCCTCGGAGTTGTCCGGAGAAGGTGGGCATTTCTCGGTTTTCCCAGCCCCTCTCCTGCCTCCCCCGCCCCTCGCCTCCCCCTCCCTCCTGCCCCGCACCCCACGTGAAGCGGCATATAAAGGGGGGTGTGAGGCTAGAGGGGAAAGTGAATGGTGAAGGACTGAAGGGGGTCCCCTCCTCGGGTCCCCGCCCGCCCTGTTCACCCTCGTTCATCCTCCCTTCCCGAAGCTCGCCCTCGAAGGCAGGAGCGGCCGGCGCCTTCGGCGGAGGAGGAGGAAGAGGAGGAGGAGGAGGAGGAGAAGGAGGGATCACGCCGGGCGGAGCGTCGGGCCCGTTTTCCTCCCCGGCGTCTTGAATACAAAGATTACCACCGTGCAGAAGGAAATTGCACTCGCCTCCTCCGCCCCCCGTGCCCAACACAATGCATCAGCCGCCTGAGTCCGCCGCCGCCGCGACCGCTGCAGACATGAGCGCTAGGAAGATGGCGCACCCGGCAGTGTTCCCTCGAAGGGGCAGCGGCAGCGGCAGCGCGTCTGCCCTCAATGCAGCAGGTACCGGCGTTGGTAGTAGTAATGCCACATCTTCCGAGGATTTTCCGCCCCCGTCGCTGCTCCAGCCGCCGCCTCCTGCAGCATCTTGTGCGTTGGGACCACAGCCTCCGCCTCCACAAAGCCTGAACCTCCTTTCGCAGGCTCAGCTCCAGACACAGCCTCTGGCACCAGGCGGAACTCAGATGAAAAAGAAAAGTGGCTTCCAGATAACTAGCGTTACCCCGGCGCAGATCTCTGCCAGCATCAGCTCCAACAACAGCATAGCAGAGGACACCGAGAGCTATGACGATTTGGATGAATCTCACACGGAAGATCTGTCGTCTTCCGAGATCCTTGATGTGTCACTTTCCAGGGCTACTGACTTAGGAGAACCTGAACGTAGCTCCTCGGAGGAGACACTAAATAACTTCCAGGAAGCTGAGACCCCCGGGGCAGTCTCTCCCAACCAGCCCCACCTCCCTCAGCCTCATTTGCCTCACCTTCCACAACAGAATGTTGTGATCAACGGGAATGCTCATCCTCACCACCTCCATCACCACCATCACGTTCATCATGGGCACCACCTCCACCACGGGCACCACCATCCTTCCCACGCCGGTGTGGCCAGTACATCTGTTCCTGGAGGGCTACCCTCAAGCCCACTATCCAGAAAACTCTCGACGCCTGGAAGCTCTGACAGTGTTATGCCAGCTGCACCAACTTCTGCTGTATCATCGGGTGGCTCACCTGCATCTGTAATGACTAATATCCACGCTCCCAGTACTGCCGGCAGTATAGGTATAAATTCTGTTACTGGCACTAATACAGTGAATAATGTTAACATTCCTGCTGTGGGTAGTTTTAGTCCTAATGTGACAAGCAGCGTGCTTGATAATGCTAATATAAATACAAGCAATATTCCGAGTGCTGCTAGCGGGAGTGTTGGGCCTGGAGTGAACAGCGGTGTTAATGTGAATGTCTTAAGTGGCATGGGCAATGGTACTATTTCTTCCTCGGCTGTTGTGAACAGTGTCCCTAATGCAGCTGCAGGGATGACTGTGGGATCAGTTTCAAGTCAGCAGCAACCACCAACAGTTAACACTTCAAGGTTCAGAGTTGTGAAATTAGACGCTAGTTCTGAACCCTTTAAGAAAGGTAGATGGACTTGCACCGAGTTCTATGAAAAAGAAAATGCTGTACCTGTTAGCGAAGGTGTGGTTATAAATAAAGTGGTGGAAACTGTAAAACAAAACCCAATAGACGTGACCTCTGAGCGGGAGAGCACGAGTGGCAGCTCAGTGAGCAGTAGTGTCAGCACCCTGAGTCACTACACAGAGAGTGTGGGAAGCGGGGAGATGGGAGCCCCCGCTGTGGCGGTGCAGCAGCAGCAGCAGCCACCACCAGCTCTTCAAGGTGTGGCCCTTCAGCAGATGGATTTCAGTAGCGCTGGTCCACAGAGTGTTCCGGCAGTTAGTATGTCACAGACTGTTTCTCAGCCACAGATCTCACAAGTACAATTACAGCCTCAAGAACTGAGCTATCAACAAAAGCAAGGTGTTCAACCAGTACCTCTACAAGCCACTATCAATGCTGCAACTGGTATCCAACCATCACCTGTTAATGTTGTTGGGGTAACTTCAGCTTTAGGTCAGCAGCCTTCCATTTCTAGTTTGGCTCAACCCCAACTGCAGTATTCTCAGACGGCTCCTCCTGTGCAGGCTCCCCTTCCAGGGGCACCACCCCAGCAGTTACAATATGGACAACCATCTATTGTTTCCACACAGATGGCCCCAGGTCATGGTAAACCAGTGACTCAAATTCCTGCCTCGGAGTATGTACAGCAGCAGCCGATTCTTCAAACAGCAGTGCCCTCTGGTCAGCCCGGTTCTGCAGGAGTGGGAGGAGGAACCACGTTGATTCCTATGGTTCAGCCACCGAGTATCCAGTTGCCAGTGCAGCCCCCAGCAGTCCAAGCACAACCTGCAGGGGCATCGGGCCAGCCTGTTGGCCAGGTTCAAACAGCAGTATCTGCTGTACCTACTGGCAGTCAAGTTGCAAATATTGTTCAACAAGCAAATGTACCCACTGCAATGCAGCAGGTCTCTCCCCAAGTCACACCTTCAGTTGTTCAGCAAGGTGCTCCTCCATCTTCACAAATAATTCCACCTGCTCAAACTGCGGTTATTCATCAGGGAATTCAAACTAGTGCTTCAAGCCTTCCTCAACAATTGGTCATTGCACCCCAAAGTACATTGTTAACTGTGCCTCCCCAGCCACAAGGAGAATCAGTAGCTCAAGGAGTTGTCTCACAGCAGTTGCCTGCAGTTAGTCCTGTACCCTCTGCTAGTAGTATTTCTGTTACAAATCAGGTTAGTTCAGCTGGTCCTGCAATGCCTTCTGTTCCAACAAACTTGGTTCCACCACAGAATATAGCACAAACCCCTGCCACTCAAAATGGTAGTGTGGTTCAAAGTGTTAGTCAACCTCCCTTGATAGCAACTAATATAAATTTGCCTTTGGCACAACAGATATCACTAAGTTCTCAGTTCTCTGCACAATCATTAGCTCAGGCAATTGGAAGCCAAATTGAAGATGCCAGGCGCCCAGCGGAACCCTCTTTAGTTGGCTTACCTCAGACTATCAGTGGTGACAGTGGGGGAATGTCAGCAGTTTCAGATGGGAGTAGCAGCAGCCTAGCAGCCTCTGCTTCTCTTTTCCCGTTGAAGGTGCTACCGCTGACGACACCCCTGGTGGATGGAGAGGATGAGAGGTAAGATCATGCCCTATTTCTGCAGACATTCAACAGATTCAGAGTTTATTTAGTAGCTACCTGTGTGTGTGTGTGTACAAATTAGTCTAAAGCCTTAAATTTTTTTTCACTTTTGTATGTGAAAATTCATTTTTGTGATGTTTTCTAGAGCAAGAGTGTTATGGAATGGTTTCAGAGTGGATAGGAAATGGTGTAAGTAATATGTAAACATTATTTGAAAGAATAGTTATTGAGCATTAAGAATAGGTTTGGGAGCATTAAGTGGTTTTTGTTACTTATAAAATGCTTCTTTAAAGATTAATTATGAACAGGAACTTAACTTTTGCTCACCCATATAACAGTTGATCTATTCTTTTGAATTAGTAAAATCCTTACCATCTTCTCTTGGGAGGGGTGTGGTTCCCACATTTGTTTCTTCCTTATTAGACTGGACAATCCTTTTCAGTTCTACTGTGTTTATGTTAGTCTGTGAAAGATACTGTTATTTCGTTTTCCTAGTCAGACATAGCAAAGATGACTTGATCTGGGTTATATAGATGACTTTCATACTGTAACTAACCAACTTTGTGTACTTATTTAATGCTCATTTTTTCTGAACAGTGAAGGAGGAATGGGAATCTTCAAAAGGTTTTTTTTTATTTTGGTGCGAGAGGAGGGCATACACTGTCAAAATAACCCGATTTGTTTTTGATGGTAGTATGCTGTATATTTTTGCTTTTGTCTAATAGATAGATGTGGTAGCCATTTTAAGAGTAAAGAAAGTAAGTCTTGGGGGGTTGAATTTATAGACACATGAGAATACTAGAATTTGTTTTGCTTATCTACTCCACCTGGTCCCTTCTTCCCTTATTAAAAATCCCCATAAAGCCTAAAATATATTATTAAACTAGTGTTTTCATAATTGAGTTGGAACTAATATGCTAATCACACTTAGTGAATTAAATTATGTCTTTAAAGCCCACTAGCCAGAAAAGTTGTGAAATCTCTCACGATTCTAATTGCTGTAAACGAAGTTGACTTTAAAGAAATGTTTTCACAGATTTGCCAGTCTGACTAATCTTGATGAAAATAATGTCAAAGGAGTTATGACAAAATCTATACATTTTCACTGTGGAACTGTAAGCTTGAAAGATATTCAGTTATTTTAGTTTAGTCGGAGCTTTTTGTGATTGAATTTTCATCAAACCAATTGGACCCTTTATATCCTAAATGTATATTTGAGGTTTTCACTTTGAAGAATTGGGCATATTTCAAAAGATTGCAGTTTTAGAACATCTTATTTTCAAGATTTTTATTATTTTTCTAATAACCATATAATTAAAATATTGTTATCTAACCAAAAGTATTCTGTACCCTATACAGAAGGGTACTTTAAAAGTAGATCTTTTATAGGAGATAGTTTTTTTAATAGCCTATTATAATAATTGTTAAACTTTTAATTTTATCATATGCTAATACTCATCTGTAATTGCTAATATTCACCTGTAATTTTAAATAATTATTTTTCCCAAATAACTAATGTTTCCTAAATCTAAAGGGTGAAGTCCCTATAAAAATAGGTGTGTTATATGGGTGGTAAATTTAGAGAAATGTAAGACTGGTGAAATATATAAAGGAAAACCACACATTTTGAATTCAAACCTGCCATGATTTTTGTTAATTAGCATTTGTGGTCTCCTGGCATGACTTTCCCTTTTTTCCTCCTGGTGGTTAGGCATGATAGAGCTTCCCACAAATTGTTGTTCCAGACAATTAAAGTCAGATTTTTGCCACCTTCAACTAGGTTTTTAACTGTAGGGATAGAGTCCCAGGTTAAGGTGTTAGTATAAAATTAATTTTTCCATATAGTAACTGGATAAGATTAATGAGGCATCAATTATGTACAGAAGGGTTCAGAATTAAAGGGACATAAAGAGAGACTAAGAAATCTGATTAAATATTGTTAAGGTAGATTTTGTAACTTGATTTGACTGTTTTGAATTTATTACGTATTTGAGCTTTTGTTAAGTTAACATCAAAGTAAAGTCATCAAATTTGGAACATTTTTGTTTCAAAGTTATTTTTTAAATTCTGAAAAATGAAATGTTTCATCTCTAAAATACTCTAAATGTTAGAAAGGATAAGTTTATATGTTATTTTCATTATTGTATTTGGCTACAGATTATTTCTTTTGTCACTATAGTTAGGAAAAAATGTTTTATTTAAATTGCGCTTGGAAGGAAATTTGAGAATATCTACAAGAGAAAAAAGTGATGATTTAAAAAATGATTTTCTCTTCTCAACAGTTCCTGTGTCATTTGCACATTCAGGGCTTGGTCACCTGTTTGTCTCTCATGGGAGAAAGGTGTACATTATAATTTAAATATTATGACTTAAAAAGCATGTTCAACTTTTGGATGTAGGACAAATCAAGGGCATTTATTCTGTAGTAATCTTTTGAAATAACGCTCTTAATACTTTAAATTTTAAAATGTGTATTAGACGTGGAAATGCTTTTTGGTCGCTAGGAGAGACTGTAAACATTAGAAACATGGATCAGACAGTAAGATTACATATCTTGTTTTTAAAAAGTCTTTCTCATTAAAAAGGTCTTAATTTCTTATTGTAGTCTTTAGCGTGAACTTACCTTTCCAGCACAGCAAAAGATAGAGGTATTTGATACTGATATATAATTTTTTGTGTTTTCTGGTTATTAGTACATCCTCTTATGTAAAATTATTCAAACTTTTATTCATTCTTCAAGACAGCTCAGATGTTCCCTCTGAAGCATTCTCTTCACCCAAGGAATGTTGTTTCCTTAGCACTTTTTGGTGTTTTTCTGTATGGGCACTACACACGTTCAATTTATGTTTACTCATCTTTCCCATAAGACTGAGTTCCTCAAGAGCAAGAACTAAATATTTTTGAACGAATTAATGAGCAGACCTTTCGATTCCTTTTCTATCATGATTTAAATTTTACACTGTCATATGTCAGAGAAGCAGGATCATGTAATTTATGCAACAAATTAAAAAGAAATGAATAAGATTTGCTTTTTGTACCTCTTTTACCTCACCATTCCTTGAGGTGAATTGATATTGACCTTTTAAATATGGTGCCTGTTATACAGTAGGCCCTCAAGTTTATTAAAGAGGAATGAGAATTATAAAATAGAAGTTATATTCATTTTGCCTATTTTTAAGGATGGTAGCATTAGCTAAATACTATTAACTGTGAAATACTAAATTATAAGTTTTAATTTTATTTAGGGTGTACCTGCACAAAGAGTCAAATAATTTACGTAGTTATCAAAACAAAAACTTCCTGTCCCCTTCCTTTACATTTTCCCTTTTCTAGAAGCAATCACTTTCACCTTTTAAAAGTTATTATTGTGATAATACCTTGTAGTCTCTAAATAACTAGTATTGGTTACAAGCATAGACTCTGGAATTAGACTGCTTAGGTTTGTCAATTACTAATTTTATGTAATGTTGGACTACTTAAACTCTGTGTCTCAATTTATTCATTTTAAAAAATAGGGATTAGTTGTACCTAGTTCGTAGGTTTGTTATAAGAATTAAAGGAATTTGGAAAACCTTTAGAAGTGTGTCTAACTCATATGTCCTACATAAGTATCTATATATAAAAGGCTAATATGCACCTTCAACTAGGGAGTTTGACCGGGAGAATGGGAGTTTGATTGCTTGCTATGATGTTCGCTGACCACCAGGGGGCAGTGCGGAACATGGCAGGCAGCCAGTAGCGGGGTGCTGAGGGAGCCAGGGAAGGAGGAGGTAAAGGGGTGGGCGGGGACGGGACATAATTGGCCCTCATCACAGGCCAGGTCTACGGACCCTACCCATGCATGAATTTCA
Organism: Murina feae; assembly: GCA_004026665.1. Lineage (NCBI taxonomy): Eukaryota > Metazoa > Chordata > Mammalia > Chiroptera > Vespertilionidae > Murina > Murina feae. The sequence continues at coordinate 11,960 of PVJC01034991.1, forward strand.
TGCACCTGGCCTTAGTGTGTTAAATAAAGTAATTCTTTCGTTTTTGGTCTTATTAGCTTCTTGGGTAGAAAATGAAGATTTAACTTTGTTGTCATCATGTACTTAGCAGTATTCCTTCCTCTTAATAGTTATGATATGTCACTGTTGATTATTCAGTATTCTTGTAAAATATGATTACTTTTCCTATCCTGTACAATGACCTGAACTTGCCTGCCTTCTTTCATCCCACCCTAGCTGTCTAGTAAATATAGTATACTAGTATATGTAGTATATATATTTCTATATACCCTTTAGCATTTAGAACTGTTTCTGAGTCTTTCTCCCCCACCCCCCATCACCAAGTTTTCCTGTGTCAAAATAATCTGTTTCTTTCAAGTGCCTTTTTGCCCATTTTTTTTTGTTTTGGGCTTCACCTTTTGTGTCCAGTTATTCTTGGTTGTCTACTTGTACTTTAGTGTAGGAGACTAAAGAGCTGATAAGGAATTCTTGATTAATATCCATATATCAATAGTTATGACTAATTCAGCTTTCCATCAGATGTCTTTCAAGATGTTCAGACATATTAGGTGTTGCTATCAGTTTTACCTTCCTGAGGAAGTCTCTCAAATCCCTCTGACCTCCATTATGGACTGATCGCCCTCTATACTTGATGCCCAACTTTTATCATGGGATTCCCTTCATTTTCGTCTGTGGTTAGATCTCTATTTTTCCAGTGACCCATGTCATGTTTATTTTTGGTTTACTTCATGTTTTAAAATTGCTTTAGTTTACTCTAACACTTATTTGATTCTTTGGTTAGGTAAAGAATACCAGATGGGAAATTGTGTCATTTTATAATTTTGTTCCATTGATATTTAGCTTCCAAATTGCTTTTGAGGAGTTTGAAGCCATTTTGATTCCTCCTGTATAGAGTGTGACCTGTGTGTATGTGTTTTGTTTTTCCTCCCCCCCCCCTTGTTTCCTTCCTTCCTCATTATTGAAATCTCTGAAAGCTCTAAGGATTGTACTTGTTTCCAGAGTTCTGAAATTTTATAATAAGAATGTTCTAGTGTGGGTCTCTTCACCCATGGTGCTGAGTACTTGACCTAACCTTTCAGTCTGGAAGCATCTTTTTAATCATGGGATTATTTTCTTGAATAAGGTTGAATGATTCTTTCCATTTTTTCCCTTTCTCAAACTCCTCTTATTGGGATAATGGACCTTCTTGACCAGTCTTCAAATTTTCTTTCCTATTTTCATCTCTCTTTTTTTTTCTCTACTTCTATTGAGTTTTCATCTATTATATATTTAATTTCCAAGAGCTTTTGTTTTTGTCTTTGTTCCTTTTAGTACCCTGTTCTAAAAACGATAGTACTTTCACTAATATAATGAATATATAAATGGTAGGTGTTTTTTGTTAGGATTTTTTTCTCCCTGTGTGATGTATCCTCCAGTTTTCTTTCTGCCTTTTTAAAAATTTTTTTTTTTTAGTTTTTTTTTTTTTTTAGTTTTTAGTTCTTACTTGTTTTGGTCTTTATTTTTCAAGTTATACCCTTTCCTTAGGTGGTTGGTGTAAGAGAAGGGGAATAAAACACTGATTAGAAAGTCTTTTTTAACTTCATTGTATGGTAAATCAGGCTAGGTTGTTTGGTTGGAAGACTTTTGATATCAAGGTCTTTAAGTCTTTCCTGCTAGTAGGTTAGATTCCCTATAGAAGGCTCTTGATTTTTTGTATGAAGGCCTTACTTACCTACATTTTGGGGGAGGAGGAGAGGAGAATGGGGGTAAAGAGTCTTGAGGAGTCTTAGCATCCTTATAAATGTGTTCCACTCTGTTTTCAGTATGTTCTTCTGCCTACTCCTGTGCCTGATTTCCTCAGTCTTGGGATCTGATGTTTCATATTCTCCAGAGAATGTATTTTCTTTTTTTGTTTTTTTTTGTTTAGGTTGCAGAGGGGCATTTGGGATCTGTGGGGGCTTGTTGCTTAAAGAGACTTTTAAACAATCGTCCTTATGTTAGCGTGTTCTCTCTCTCTCTCTCTCTCTCTCTCTCTCTCTCTCTCTCTCTCTCTCTCTCTCTCTCTCTCTCTCTCTCTCTCTCCACATCAGATGTTATGTGATATTGCCAATTCCTGAGTCTTTTGGGGATTTTACAGTTTAAATTGGGTTTATTCTTGGTTTTCTCCACTTTTTGCTAGAGATTTGATTTCCTACTGTTTTGTTAAGTCATTTGTCACTCAGCCATCTGTTTTCCAGCTTTCAAATTTTTGTTGTTGTTGTTTTCTTAGTTTTTGTGACCATGTATCTTTATATCTTAAAAAATTATCCCTTTTGTCACTTCCGTGGTATTTTTAGGAAAGTAGTGTAAAAATATGTGTGTGTTTACTATTCACACCAATCTTAACGGTGGAATACTACATTATTAAATGTAAGAACTTTGTGAATTTAATAAGTATTTGCTCCAAGATTTGATCTATAACATTTATAACAAATTTTAAGAGTGGAATTGCTTGTCTTACATCTAACAGAAATAAGGGTAATACTTCAATTCGCAGAAGTGATTAAAATGTTAGAATTAGATTCAGTTAATATTTATTGTCACATTTAACCATCTCAACAGCCTTATGAATTAATGTTTTTCTATTTTACTGGTGAATAAGCTGAAGCTTATTTTGTTTATTAGAGAGGTCAAGGGAGTTGTCTGAGGTTCCACACATAGCAGTAAAGCAGAACAGTAAAGCCATTTTTAAAAATCAAAATCTAGTGCTGATTCTACTACTCAGAAAGACAAGAAGAAGTAATGCTGATGCCCGTAAATAATAGAGTGGCTGAAAACATGAAAAAAGGGAGGATTCATTGATATGTGTATTAGTACAAGTGATGGAAATTGTTATAGAACATAACAACATTTACCTGTGAGTTCTTGGCAAGAAAAAAGTGAGTAAAATCATCACAGTGGTGTACCTAGATGCAGTAGAAATTCAAATGTTAAATGAATTAATGTTAAATTTTATCTTTTGAAAGTTATATGAAAATTATCTTTTCAGGAAAATCATTTTAATTTTCTAATAATTTGAATTCAGTCTTTGTAATATTGGCTTCAGAATTGCAAAACAATTATATTTATTTATTGTTTAGAAAGTTTGTTTTAAAAATGTGAAACTGCAAAGCATGATCTGTTCTGATCCTACAATATTAGCATCTTAGTGGTTTTTTTCCCCCATGTCACTGTTGTTAGGGTTGACTGTATCATGGTAAGAATATGCTTTAATGGCTTATTGAAAGATTACATGAGGGGGAAAAATTGAGACATGTTTACAGTATATTTTTATTATTAAAAAAAACGTTTTTAAAATTGATTTTTAGAGAGAGGAAGGGGAGAGAGAGAGAGAGAGAAAGAAACACAGATATGAGAGGGAAACAGATCAGCTGCCTCCTGCAGGACCCTAGTTTGGGGGGTGGGGGATCATGGAGACCATAACCCAGGCATGTGCCCTGACTGGGAATCCAACCAACAACCTTTCAGTGCACAGATGAAACCAAACCGACAGAGGCACACCTGCCAGAGCTGTTTACATTATTTTGAAGAAATATTTATGAGTTTTAGATTTTATAATAATTTTTTTCTAGGTCACCTATATAAAAATGTCCTCCTCCTCATCTGTCTGTGTCTCTTCCCACTCCCCTACACTCCCTTGTATTTTTGTTGTTGTTGTTGTTATAAGTCAGTTTGACCTAGAAATCTTGACTTTTTGGTGACATTAGGCCAAATTGACCTTTGTTTTGTTATCTTCCTGAAACTCTCTTGCTTTCCATGATATTCTTCCTAGTTCCTTCCCACGCTTCTGGCCATTTCTTTTCAGTCTCTTTCAGATTCACTTCCTCTATCAGACGCCCAGTGTTGGAGCTTCTTTGGGTTTCTGAGTCCTCTTCCCACTACCTTTACCCAGGTAATCATCTGGTTTTAAATACAGTCTTTATGCTATCTACTCCTGAATGCATATCACTAGCCCACACTTCTCTTAGCTTTGACTGATTGATAGATGCCTGCCTTTATGATATCTCTACTCGCATTCTTTTAGGCCTCAATCTCAAGAGATCACAAACTTTACCTAACTTCTCAAATTTTCTCCTTTAGTCATCCTCATTTTAGTATTTCTTACTCTGTAAACACCTCTCACTAGCATTCTGCAAACACTGTTTTCTTTCTCTAATATTTTATCTTGTAGTCAAAATGATATTCTTAAAATGGAAATCTTTTCAGATCACCCACTTACCCCAAATCCCCTTAAAGCCTTCAATTTTTTTTTAAAGAAAATACCTTTTGTTTTTGTTTACTTCTGTGTCATTTTCTCCCTCACTTTCTGCTGCATTCCTGTTGCTGTCCTTAAGTTCTTTAAGTTGCCATGCATTCTTACTTTTTCTTCTAGGCTTTGGCACATTCTGTTCTGTACCTGAACATCCCCTCTGTCACCTCTCCTTTATGCCTTCTTAAAGCTTAACGGTCACTTTTTTGAGAGGCCTTCTCTAACCTGCCAATCTAAGTTGAGGTTTTTTGTTAATATTGTTTAATGTTTATTTTAGTTTGTAATATTTTTAATTAAAAAGTTTTGAATCCTTACCTGAGGATATGTTTTTATTGATTTTAGAGAGAGAGAGGAAGGCAGGGGTGGGAGAGAAACATTGATGTGATAGAGAAAAATCGATAGGTTGCCTCACATACTCTTCCCCAACTGGAGATTAAATATGTAATCTAGGTATATGCCCTGACCGGGAATTGAACCCTCAACCTTTTGGTGAAAGGGACAGAACTCCAAAAACTGAGCCCCTTGGTCAGGGCAATAGTTTTAATTTTTGTTTTTTCGTGATTATCTGCTTGATTTTAAGCTACAGGTTGGGGATGTTTGGTTTGCTACTCTATAGCTAAACTATATTTCAGACTTGGTACCTACAGATAGTAGGCACTCATTTATGAATAAATGACGAAAAATATTTTTAATATTGGCATAAGATAAGGACAACTTGTTTTAAAAATATTGTTGTGACATATTTGAAAGGTAAATAAGTTCTTTATATGTGATCGTGTGATACTACTATTTTTTTCTTTAATAGAGATTATTGAGAATTAATTGATTACTTTTTGCTGTTTTTGAGCCAAAAAAATCAATGTGAAGTTGCTGCTTTTAACAAGCGTTTTATGTTTATGCTAGTTTTGTATTTACTAATGATTATGCCAATAAAATTTCTCCAGTTTGAACAAAACAAAATAAAATAGAAGCCCATTTTAAAATTAGAATTATCACTATTCTTTACCTACTTTTGATTGGGTCAGCTATTTAGCGTACAATGATTCTTAAATATCTAAGTGCTGCCTTGGAAATCCTTTGGTGTAGTTGTTGAAAATATAAACATCCTATATCCTATATAATAAAATGGTAATATGCAAATTGACCCTAACTGCAGAACCACTGGGAATGACTGGTCACTATGACACACACTGACCACCAGGGGGCAGACGCTCAATACAGGAGCTGCCCCTGGTGGTCAGTGCACTCCCACAAGGGGAGCTTTGCTCAGCCACAAGCCAGGCTGACTGCTGCCAGTACAGCGGTGGTGGTGGTGGTGGTGGTGGGAGCCTCTCCTGCCTCCTCAGCAGTGTTAAGGATGTCCGACTGCAGCTTAGGCCTGCTCCCTGCTGGCAAGTGGACATCCCCCAAGGGTAAGGTGACCAGATTTAAAGCAGTACACCATTGACCTGGGGGTGGGGGTTCTTTCTTTTTCTTTTCTTTTTTTTTATTATTATTACTTAAAATATTACAAAGAGTAATTGGGACTTTTTTAAAACGCCGTGGGACAAATTGTTAAAAATCGGGACTGTCCTGCCAAAAGTGGGACATCTGGTCACCTTACCCAAGGGCCCCAGGCTGCCAGAGGGATGTCTGACTGCCAGCTTAGGCCCAATCCCCTGGGGAGGGCACAGGCCAGGCTGAGGGACACCCCCCCCCCCCAAATACTATTTTTATCTTGGAAATTTGGGTGGGAATGCTAATCTTGTTCTTGTAGAATATAAACTCCGTGAGAGCAAGGACCTTATGCATCTAGTTTACAGCTGTATTTCTACTTTATGCAATAGTACTTGGTTCATAGTATTTTCTGAAATATATGTTGAATAAGTGAATTTAGACATGTAGCAGAAAAAAACCCTACAAATATCCAACATAGGGAGATAAATACTGCCAAATTCTTTGCTAACTTGTTAACAATAAACAAAATGGAACAGCTGTTTTGATAGACAAGAAGTAAGATTCAATTTTTCCAGATATGTTATTGTACCTATTATATTAAACTAGGGTCCCGATGCACAAAAATTTGTGCACTCGGGGTGGAGGGAGTCCCTCAGCCCGGCCTGTGCCCTCTCACAGTCTGGGACCCCTCAGTGGATGTCCTATGATGGCCCCAGTCTGCCAGGCGCCTTGTGTGTGTGTGTGTGTGTGTGTGTGTG
>PVJC01034992.1:0-18487 GCA_004026665.1 Murina feae
GAAGTGCCCAGACCATGACCAGCAGCCGGCAGCCGCTAGGGACCCTTCCCTACCAGTGCACGAATTTTGAGCACTGGGCCTCTAGTAATAATAATAATAATAATAAACCCAAAAGAAGGCAGAGAAAAAAAATAGGAGTAATTTGAGGAGAAAATAGAAAGCAAGGAGCAAGGTAGGGGCTCAAAACCATCCGTGTCAGTAATTTCACTGTTTACAAATGGAGCCTCTCCTCCCTGCCCCTCACCCCCGCTGTGAACCTAAAACTGCTCTAAGAAACAGAGCAGTGCAGGACCAGGCTGGGCAGCCCAGCTGGTTAGAGCCTCATCCCAATGCACCAAGGTTATGGGTTTGACCCCCGGCCAGGGCACATACAAGAAGCAACCAAGGCCCTAGCTGGTTTGCTCAGTGGATAGAGCGTCGGCCTGCGGACTCAAGGGTCCCAGGTTCCATTACAGTCAAGGGCATGTACCTTAGTTGGGGGCACATCCCCAATAGAGGGTGTGCAGGAGGCAGCTGATCGATGTTTCTCTCTCATCGATGTTTCTAACTCTCTATCCCTCTCCCTTCCTCCCTGTAAAAAAATCAATGAAATATATTTTTAAAAAAGAGAGAAGCAACCAAGGCATGAATAAATGGAACAACAAATCTCTCTCTCCCCCGCTCTTCCTCTCTCTAAAATCAATCCATTGAAAAAATAACAGAGCAATCAAAGTGAAGGGGCAGCGGGGTGGGGCAGGGTGTTCAAAAAATGACACAGGCACCAACTGGAATGAGCGCCTACTGGTCAACTTTAGGACAATTGGAGCACAAAACTACACAATAGCGATGGGCATATAAAGAGGCACATAACTATACTGAAATGGATAAATATACAGGAAGGGAGAGCTCTTCTCCTTCGGGAGAATACCCACTGGTATACGCAGGAGGAAAGAGGAGGAGCAGATGATCTCTGTGGCTGGACCGCTAGGGGAGCCTGTTGTAGGAGCAGGTTGTTGACACAGCCTCCAAGGATCTCTGTTACTCACTGGGTCACATCCCTCCCCAACTGGCATATCGAAGGCCTATTCCCCAGAGCTTTAGGGTGTGGCTGTGCCTTCAAAGAGGTCCCTAAGGCTCCATGAGGTCCTATGGGTGCTCCCCAATCTGATAGGACCGGTGTCTTTGCAAGAAGAGGAAGAGACGCCAGGGAACTGTGCTCAGGGGATGGGCCCTGTGAGGACACAGTGGGGAGGTGGCCATCTGGACCACAAGGAGAGAGGCACCCACAGGAACCGACCCGTCCACAACTGGATCTTGGACTTCCAGGCCCCACAACTATGAGGAAATATGCTGTTGTCATTTAAACCACGCAGCCTGTGATGGGTTGTGATGGCACCCACCAACGACTCATGAGCTACAAGAGGAAAATCATCACTTTACCACAGTGAGCCCAGCCAGTGCCGACTTCACAGAGAGGTCAGCCCAACACCTCACACCTTCAGACGTGATACACCAAGAAGACACGGCACGTCAGTGATATCCCCCAAACTGCATGGTCTGAATCTGCTCCCAAGGAAACGTCGGGCGACCCCCTAACTGAGAGACATTCTGCGAAATAACGGACTGCACTCTCCAAATGTTGCGAATGGCAAAGAAAGGCTGAGAACTGCTCCAGTTGACAGAAGACTTAAAGGGACACGGCACTCACCTGCCCTGACCACTCTGGACTCGACCCTGAACTTGCAACAAGTTGCTGCAACGGACACATTGTGACTGTTAGTGAAATGTGAATATCCGCTGTGGAGAGGGTAATAGGATCTTATCAGCATCAAACTGTCTGAGTTTGACATTTGTGTTGTGGGTACGGGAAATCATCCCTTGTCCCAGGGCACACACTCTGAGGTTAGGGGGTCATGATGTCCCCAACGTCTCCTCATTGACTCAAGGGGGGAAATACACACACACGTGTGTGCATGTCTACATATCTTTATACACATATGTATACACAGAAATATAAACGTGTATATATGTGTATGTACATGTAAACACATAGGTGTGTGTGCACATTCATACATCTATGGGAGGGATAGAAGGAGGAAGGCAAGAATAATCAAGCAAATGTGATAAAATGTACACAATTTGTAAGTCTGAATGAAGAGTTGCAGAAGTTCCTTATACTAGTCTCCCAATCTTACACTAAAATTAAAAAGCTACCCAAAATAATGTTGATGAAAAAGAAAGCCACAGACAGGGAGGAAACATTTGCAATTCACATGTGTACCCAGAATACGTTAACAACATGTACAGTTCAATAGCAAAAAGAAAAACATCGAAGTGAACAAAAGTTGAACACACACTTCACAAAAGAAGATATGCAAATGGCCAATTAGCACATGAAAGGTGACCTGTGACTAGGGGTTCCAATCTTGAGTATTTATCCAAGAGAAGTAAAAACATATAACCGCAAAAAGATTGTTATGCAAATGTTCATCACTGCCTATCCTATATAATAAAAGCCTAATATGCAAATTGTCCCCTTGACTGGGAGTTGAACCAGGGGTGGTGGTGGTAGCAGGAAGCTGGGGGAAGAGAGGCCCCAGCTGGCAGCTGGCAGACACTAGGGACCCTACCTGTGCATGAATTTTGTGCACTGAGCCTCTAGCTTATCTATGCTAATAAAAGAGTAATATTGAAATTAACCGACTCTCTGGGATGCCTAAGCCATGCCCACCAGCCAAGTCACGTCCTTCGGCCAATCAGAGCGGCTGTATGCAAATTAACTCAGCCAAGATGGAGGCTAGCAGCCACGGAGGCAGGTGCGGTGCAGGAGGCAGGGCAGGCAGGTTGGGCTTGGCCAGCCTGCAAACTGCCATCAGCCCCTCACCCAGGCTGGCCAGGCATGCCAGCAGGTGGACATCCCTCGAGGGGTCCCAGACTGTGAGAGGGCACAGGCCAGGCTGAGGGACCCCCCTGAGTGCACAAATTATTGTGCACTGGGCTCCTAGTTAATAATAATTGGTATTAACAATAATATCAATCCAGAAGCCACTCGGATGCCCACCAACAAAATACTGATTGTGGTTTGTTCATACGATGAAACTCCCTTCAACAAGAATGCAAAACATCGCACACACTCAGCGTGAATGAAGCTCAAAGCAGTTTGCCACCTGCGAGAAGTCAGAAGCAAGCAAATGACTGGATGTTCCCTGCCCAGCCCTGGAGCGGGCAAAACCAACCGCAGTGACAGAAATCAGGGCAGGGGGCCCTCTGGAGGGGAGGCGCGTCCGTGGGAAATCCACGAGGGACCTTCTAGGGCGACAGAAACATCCCCTCACACGCATCCCGGTTACATGGGCGCTCGCATTTTCAAAACCCGTCAAGGTGTTCATGCGAGACCTTTGCTGCCTTATGTAAACTCTACTTCAATTGCAAAATCTTTTAGAAATTAACTAGGGGCTTCCGTGTTAAAATATGTTAAATCAAATCAAGTAAAGAAAAGTCAGACTCGCCCTGGCTGGTTTTGCTCAGTGGATAGAGCGCCAGCCTTCAGACTGAAGGGTCCCGGTTCAATTCTGGTCTAGGGCATATGCCTGGGTTGTGGGCTCGACCCCCCAGTAGGAGGTGTGCAGGAGGCAGCCGGTCAATGACCCTCTCTCATCATTGATGTTTCTCTCTCTCTCCCTCTCCCTTCCTTTTTTGAAATCAATAAAAAATATATATATTTTTAAAAAGAGTCAGACTCCTGGGGACTTGAGACACTGTCTGAGTGTCAGGGACAGAAGATAGGAACCCTGAGGCATGCCCCTCCCCTCACAGGCCCTCGCAGCCTGGGAACGGAGCTGGGCCACCTGCCTGGGCTTCAGCAGCTGCCACATCGTGGTCAGGTTGTCCGGAGGGAGGCAAGGCTTCCAGTGCTGTGCCTGCTCTCTGAGGCCCTCATGTGCCCAGGACACCTGACCCCAGTTCTCGGGCGGTGACCATAGGAACATCTAAGTGGCTGTGACCTCTCTGGGCACCTGGCCCTGGGAGGCCAGCCTTGACCTCTGTGAGGATCCTGCAAGTGGCTGAGAACCCTGGCCCCTGGGCCCGAGATCCCCATCCCTTTCCCATGGGGACCCCAGGCCGCGCTGACAGCCCACCCGGGCCCCACCTTTGGGATGATGCCCTCACAAATAACAACAGTGCCCCCTGCTTTGGGGTCCTTCGGGATCTGTGCTCTTTCTCTCAACTGCCAGGTGGGAGCCTCGGACACCAGGGTCACATAAGGCCCGCAGGCTTGGCCCGCAAGCTGTCGCTGGCACGGACCTGTGCCACCACAGTGTCCAGCACCCGAGTGTGTGCCCGGCGTTTGTGCTGAGCAGGGAGAACGTGCAGACGCAGATCTTCATTTGCCAAATAACTTTCTGTAAAAGCTGATTTCCTTTAGGCTGGCAAAGAAGCGGCGGCCGCCCTGGCCTTCTGTCCATGTGGGCCAGGGCTCGCACTGTGTCTTTGAAAGTCTACCTGCTGGCGGCCCCCCCGCAACCCCCTCCCCGAGGCCTCATCCCACAGCCCCTTGTGTGGGGCGGGGACTTATTCTTAGTGAGCAGTGAGCACGGCAGAGCCTGGGGACAGTGAGGGAGGAGGGGGAGGAGGCCTGAGTGGGAGCAGGTCCCAGGGCCCCATCCAGGGGCGACTCACAGTTGTCCAGCAGGTCCCCACCAAGCTCAGGGTGCAGCTGTGCTTCTACAGGCTTCACTCTGCTCTCCAGCCCTCATCTGCCCTCCCCTCCCTGAGCATCCCCTGCCAAGGACTCCAAGGAGGCAGCCAGCTAATCCGGAGTCTGAGGGGGAAACGGGGAGCACAGAGCTGTCGTGAGGGGCGCTCCTTCCTGGTCTCCGCTGCTCCCTGGGGTGGCCGTGGCCCGGTCTGTCCATGAAGGTTGGTGTGCCTTGGGGCCCAGACTATGGGACGCAAGCAGGAGGCGCTGGTCTGGTGCCACACCCTGCGCACACCAGCAAGGCTGTGCCTGCACTGAGTGTGTTTCCTCCGATGGCAGTGTCACAGCCCAGGGGCACGGGACACGCTCCTCCTGTCCCCAGAGAAGGGCTGTACCACCATCCGCACAGAGGATTGAAGTGCGACAGTGTGTGTGTTGGCGGGAAGGGGGGAGGTGGGTGGGGGGGAGAGCATTGCTGATACTCAATCTTTAAAGTCAGATCCCCTCAATTAAACACCCATATTACCTCCCCACAGATGGGGGTGGGGGAAGAGGGAGTGAGAGAAGGAAAATGAAAGGAGAGAGACAGAAAGGGAGGGAGTGAGGAAGGCAGGAAAAAAGGGAGAAGGAAGGAAAGAAGAAGGGAGGAAGGGAGGGAGGAACAAGAGAGAAAGAAAGCAAACCCACCCTATCTGTGGTGTAAGGATTTCTTCCATTTTACAGATGGGAAAATTGAGGCTCAGGAAGGCGATGAGCAAGTCTCTGATTCTGAACTAACTATGACACAAGGGATTTAACTCTAGGACCTTGTCTCCATCCAGAAAAGAGATGAAGGGCCAGATGCCAGGCAGGAGCTGCACCTGGGTATCCCAGCCAGAGGCATCCAGGCCAGTGCACCCACTCACCCCAGGAGGAGTGAGGCCCCAGACGGCTTACCCACAAGAACCTCAACTACCCCCTGGAACAAAACAGCTTCTAAACGGAGACAACAAAACCAGACCTTTAGCAAAATAGCATCAGAATGTCCAGAATCTTAAGAAAAAGAAGACAGACACAACTCATAAAACCGTTAGTAAACATAGACCCCAATGTGGGTTTAGTAAATAAGAAGTTTAAAAGTTATTTGGGAACGTAATCTTGGATTTAAAGAAAAATGTGTGCATAATGAGGAGCCATACAAAATCTCAATAAGGGAAAGCAAGTTATTCACAAAAGAATAACATGGGGATTCTAGAGCTGAAAGACACAAGCCTGAAACAGTAACTGGATGGGTGCGATGGAAGATGAATTGCCTACGGCTAGCATCTCACATGCGTATGAAAAGGACTGAATGTTTTCTCTCTAAAACCGAGAACAGAGCACAGTCACCTGTCAACGTGCACTGAGGTTTTACCCAGTGCAAAAGGCAATCATATTAAAGAGGCGTATAGATTAAGTAAAAATATAATGGTATGTCTTGCAGACAACATATCTATCTGTGTGGGGAATCCCAAACACTCCACAAGCAATTTCCCATACAGCAAAGTGAATTTACTAACGTTGCAGGTCATGAGGTCACTATACAAAATCCAGTAGCATTGCTATATGCTAGAATATAGAAGTTAAGAAAATGTGAAAACAGCATAGTCAACAATAGCACCCCCCCAAAAATATAAAATGCATATAACAAATCTAAAATATATAAGTGTAAGATCTGTATGTAAAAATTCCAACACATTGATGAAAGACATAAAGATCTCCATAAATGAAATGCTGTCCATTGATTAGAAGATCAATTATTGTTAAGACTTGAAATCTCCCACATTGATCTACAGATCCCAAAAGTAAATTTTACAGACATTCGCAGGCTTATTCTGAAATGTACACGGAAAGGCAGAGGAACTAGCTGAGCCAAAATAATTTTGAAAAAGACGAACAACATTGGAAGACTTACACTATCAGATCTGGAGTTTTACTATAAAGCTACAGTAATCGACACGGGATTGTGTTGGTTGAAGAAGCAATATATAAACGAACGGAAAAGAATAGAGATTCTTGAAATAAACCCACACATATGGCCAATTTTGATATGGGGTAAAGGCAATTCAGTGGAGAATCGCCTTTTTGACCAATGGTGATGGAATCATTGAATTTCCAAATGCAATCTGTGGGCCTTGCCTCAAGCCTCATGTTTGCCACAAAAATTAACTCAAAATGACTCATCGATCTCAACATAAAACCCCAAACTACAGAACTTCTCAGAGAAAATATAGAAGGAAACTGTTGTGGCCATCCTTGAGTTACTCAAAGATTTCTTACAAATGACACCAAAAGCACCATTCCTAAGAGATGAAAATTAATAGTTTGGACAGCATCACAATGAATAATTCTATTCTTGAAATGGCTATTATTAATAAGAACAAACTGAAAAGCATCTATTCGAGAAAAAACCCTGAATCTCAAAAATAACAGTGAGTCGGAGGCATTTGAAATTTGGGGCTGTTCCCACAAGCCTTCCCGCGCCAACTCAGCGGTGCAGTTCTGATAAAAGGTCAGTCGTTTGACCTTGAACTGGAATCCGCAGGGAAATCTCTGTTCCCAAGGTTCTGTTGCTCTTTGATAGAATGCTGAGCTCGGCTCTGTGAATAAAGCCCTCTCCCCAGGACGTGGCTGAAAAAAGCAAGAATCTGCTCCTAGCTTCCCAGTTGCCTGAGGCTGCGATTTCAGTTGGAGCAAACAAAATCCTGGCCCCAGATTTAAAAGGAAGATGTGGAGAACTAGGAAACCAATGGGAACTTCGAAGAGTTCTCCCATATTCCTGAGGATCCCAAAGGCAACCTGCATACCCAGCAAAGACCCAGAAAAGAAGTCCCTGTCAATCACCTTTGGCTTTTAAGCCCCTATCAGTGGTTCTCAACCTTCTGGCCCTTTAAATACAGCTCCTCATGTGGTGACCCCAACCATAAAATTATTTTCGTTGCTACTTCATCACTGTAATGCTGCTACTGTTATGAATCATAATGCAGATAGCTGATGTGCAGGATGGTCCTAGGCAACCCCTGTGAAAGGGTCGTTCGACCACCAAAGGGGTCGCGACCCACAGGTTGAGAACCGCTGGATTAGTGGCTCAGCACTAAATTGTATTGACATGGGGCTGAATCCTAGGAAGACAGGCTTAAAATAATAAAGGAGAACTTCGGGAAAAAAACGAGCAGAGAACTCAGCGGATGCACTCTATAGGGAATATGGACTTAGCCCAGGAAAGCCACCAAACCAACACGCAGCAAAAACAAAACCAAGAGCAAAACTTAACAAACAAAAAATAAAACCAGCAGCAACACCAATCCCTGGAGGGAGAGGAGCTGATGACAGAACTTTTACAATATGTTATTTTAAATGCCCAGTTTTGACAAAAATTACGACATGTGCAATAAAACAAGAAAACATAATCCATGTGACAGGAGGGGAAACAGCCAACAGACGATGTCTCTCAGGTGACCCAGATGTTGGGTTTAGGAGACAAGCAATTTAAATAAACTAATATTAATATATTCAAAGAACTTTAAGCCTGTGTTTAAAGGATCAAAATAAATATGACAGCTCTGTCTCACCAACTAGAGGATATCGTAAAGAGATAAGAGAAGGGGGGAAAAACAAGCAGAAATTCTGGAGTTCAAAAGTACAATATCTGAAATGAACAAATTCACCAGAGAAGTTAAGCAACTAGTTTGAACTCACATAAGAAAGAACCAAACAGCCTTGACCGGTTTGGCTCAGTGGACAGAGCATCGGCCTGCGGACTCTAAGGTCTCAGGTTCGATTCCGGTCAAGGGCATGTACCTTGGTTGCGGGCACATCCCCAGTGGGGAGTGTGCAGGGGGCAGCTGATCGATGTTTCTGACTCTCTATCCCTCTCCCTTCCTCCCCCAAAAAATCAATAAAATATATTTTTTTAAAAAGAAAGAACCAAACACTTAAAAAGAAATAACATACCCTCACAGAGTTGGTTGGAGTGTTATCCCCACACTAAAAGGTTGTGGGTTGTTTTTTATTTTAATATTTTTATTTTTCTTGATTTCAGAGGGAAAGGAAAGGGAGAGAGAGAGATAGAAACATCAATGATGAGCGAGAATCATTTATTGGCTGCCTCCTGCACGCCCCTCACCGGGGATCGAGCCTGCAACCCAGAAATGTGCCTTTGACTGGAATTGAAATCCAGGACCCTTCAGTTCACAGGCCAACACTCTATCCACTGAGCCAAATGAGTTAGGGCAAGGTTATGGGTTTGATCCCTGGTTGGGGCACATACAGGAGGTAACTATGGGTGTTTCTCTCCTCTCTCTCTCTCTCTCTCCCTCCCTTCTCTCTCTCTCTCTCTCTCTCTCTCTCTCTCTCTCTCTCTCTCTCTGTCTCTCTCAAATAAAAAATAATCCACTTAAAAAGGAATTAATACAATTCTTCACAAACTCTTCCAAAAAAATAGAAGAGGAGGAAACACTTCCCCAACCATTCTATGAGGCCAACATTACCCTGATGCCAAAATTAGAGAAATACGTCACAAGAAAAGAAAACTACAGATCTCTATATCTTATAAATAAACATGCAAAAATCTATAACAGTATATTAGCAAGCCAAAACCAGCAATCTAAATCTATATACCTATATATCTGTATATCTATATATCTATATAGATATAAAATTTACACTATGACCAGTGGGATTTATCCCACCAATACAAAATTTATTTAACATCCAAATCAGTTCATGTAATACACATCAACAAAATAAAAAACAAACACTACATGATCATGTAATATATTAATAAAAAGCATATTACATGGACATAGTTGGACTCACTCCCTCTGAGCTCCAGTGCTGGAGCAGCAGCTCAAAGGCACTGGGAGGAACTGAAGTGTCTGGCATCAGGGTGAGACCTGGAGGGGCAACTTTCTCCCAGACAGAATGCTGACAGAGGCTATTGTTCCTTTGCTGCATGCTCCCCATGCAGAGCCAGCAGGCCAGGCACATCCATCAACCTGGCTTACACTGTTCACCCTGCCCTGGTGAATCCCTGAGGCCCTGCTCCACCAACTTGAAGGCCCACCCAAGCTATTTCCAGTAGCTTTTCCATGCAAATGGCCTCTCCTGGCTCAGGCTTCAGACTCCTAAAATCTCTCAAACAAGCAACATCTGGCCTTGGCGGGCCCTATACCTCTTGCTAAGTGACCCTGAGCCTGGAACTAGCTGCAGCTGGCCTTGGTTTATAGCTTGGCCTCTCTAGGGCACTTCCAAGCCCATCTGCAGATCACTTTGTAGCTCATGCTGAGTGGCCTGGGCAGAACATAGGCAGTGACTAACCTTTGCCTGCATTTTCTGGGAGGCCCCAGAGCCAACACACCAGGTCATAGGTTCAGACCACATTGAAGTGCCACTCAACCACATCCACAAGTGACACACTCAAAGGGCAGACTCAGCAGGCACCAGAGCCCCACTGAAGTAAATCCTGCTCTGTGGAGTGGGCCCTGTACAACTGATCATGGTGGGCACAGCCAGTATTTGCAGCCAATGGGTCTTGGGGTAAATCCCTCCCATTGACATGCCAACACAATCAAGATTCAACTACAACATGTAGGTGTACACAGTCTACCTAAGAGGGCACACCTGAAGTGCCCAGCTCTGGTGATCAGGGAGGCTGTGCCACTAGACACTATGGGACACCTCCTATATTAGGCCACTCTACCAAGCCCAGGAGACAGAGCAGCTGTGCCTAATGCATAGATACAAACACATGGAGACTGCCAAAATGAGGAGACAACGAAATATGTCCCAAATGAAAGAACAAAGCAAAATTCCAGAAAGAGAATTAAACAAAATCAATACAAGCAATCTATGGGATGCAGAGTTCAAAACACTGGTTATAGGAGGCTCAATGAATTTCAGGGAAGAATAGGCGAACTTGCAGAGAACTACAGCATGAAAAAGGACATGGAAACCATAAAAGAAGAGGCAGTCAGAAATGAAGGGTACCTTACTGAAATAAAGAATAATTTACATAAATCAACAGAAGAGTAGATGAAACCTAGAATCAAAACAGCGATTTGGAATATCAGGAAGCAAAAAACACCCAATCAGAACAGCAACAAGAAAAAAAAGAATACAAAAATGAGGATAGTGTAAGGAACCTCTTGGGACAACTTCAAGTCTACTGATTTTTGCATACTGATTTGTGCCAGAAGAAAAAAGAGAGCAAGAAATTAAAGACCTATTTTTAAAAAATGATGATGATGGTAAACTTCCCTAACCTGGTGAAAGAAAAAGACAGACAAATCCAAGAAGCATGAAGAGTCTCAAATAAGATGAACCCAAAGAGGCCCACACCAAGACACATCACAATTAAAATGCTAAGGGTTAAAGACAAAGAGAATCTTAAAAGCAGCAAGAGAAAAGCAGTGAGTTGCCTACAATGGAACTCCTTGTCAGCCTATTTCTCAACACCAACTTTGCAGATCAGAAGGGATTGGCAAGAAATATTCAAAGTGATGTAAAAACGAGGTCCTGCAACTAAGATTACTCTACCCAGCAAAGCTATCATTGAAAATCAAAGGACAGGTAAAGAGCTTCCCATACAAGAAAAACTAAAGGAATCCATCAGCATCCAACCAGTATTACATGAAATGTTAAAGAGTCTTCTAGGAGGAGAATGAAAAGGAGAAGGAGAAGGAAAGGGAGAGGGAGAGGGAGAGGGAAATGGAGAGAGGAAGAGGGAAAGTAAAAGGGAGAGGGAGAGGGGGAGGAGAGGGAGAGCGAGAGGAAGAGGGAGAAGGAGGGGGAGAAGGAGGGGGAGAGGAACAAGGAGGGAGAAGGGGAGAAAGAAAGGGGGAGAGGGAGGAGAAAGGGAAATCTCTGAGGCTTTGCCTGATTCTTGGGAGTCTGCAGCAAGGAAGAGGCTGACTGGGCAGGTGTAGGCAGGGAAGGGGCCAGCCCCCTAATGCTGGGGGAGCTTCTGGAGACTGAGAAGGAGCAGAAGCTTTAGTGTCACTCCCTAGCCTCTCCCCAGATCTGTATGGAGGCCATGTGGCTCCATTCTCCGGTTTGGGTTTCAGTGCTTAATGCTTGGCAAGGATTTCTGTCAATCCTACATATTCCAAGCAAACTGGCCTGCACGCCAAGGCTGTTCCCTCCATGCGGACAGCCCGGAGCACACAAGGTGCCACAACCACATACACACAGAGCTCAGTCCCCCAGGTGCGTGCGCACTGTCTAGGCCCCGTGCTTGAGCCCCCACAGGGAGCAGCCTGGCAGCTGCTTGTCATGCAGTCACCCACGCCCACCTGGTGTTTTATCCAGGGCGTACATGGGGACGATGCAGGTCTTCTGGGCATGGACCAGCCAAGAGGTAGGTCGGGGCTACACCCAGCCCCCAAAGTTCCCACGATGACGCCCCCATCTGCTCTGAAGTCAGCCACACTGACCTGCACTCCAGCTGACTTGCTGTGCCTTAGGCTACTCAGGTCCTTCTGCCTAAATCGCCCTCCTGTTCCTCCCCCACCCACCCCACCCCCGCCCCCCGTGGGTGCCATGTCTTCCAAAAGACCCAGCCCCCAGGAAACAGCCACATGTGTAAGCCACCTAGCACAGTCATCGTCACCTTTCCTGTAGCTCAGCGAGCTGCCCTTCTCACCAGCATCCTCAGCATCTTACAGTCAGGGAAGCGCCCCGAACCTCTGTTTTTTCCTCTGTGGACTGGGGTCATCACGGTACCTACCAGTGGGGCTGGGACAAGGGTGCATGAGTGAGGCACTTGCCTGGGCATAACATTTAAAGGGGCCACCAGAAAACTCAACAATGGAGACGCATAAAACTTAGCACGAGGTGCTAAAAAGTCAAAATTAATGCAAATATATCCACGATGAACAATATATCGCAATTGTACATAAAGGCAGGATCGGTATATCCGAGGTTTCTTTGGGCCTCGCTGCCTCCCCCAGAATGGGGGTGGAGGGCACTTCCAGGTGTCTGGGGCCACGAGAGCATATGTCACCATGGAGATGTGGCCATGGTCCCGGGTGGTGTCAGACACAGATCCAGCTCAGGTCATTGATTCTGTGCATCTCTCAAGTCCATTTTTTGTATCTGTAGCCCATGGCCACTCCTGGAACAGCCGTGGAGATACAGGGCCAGAGCTGGGAGCAGGGCCAGCCTCACCCAGAGCTCTCTCTGGTAATTTGCACGTAAATTACTATCCCTCTGAGGAGACCTTCCCTATCTTCAGACACTCCTCATATCCGAGCCTTGTAAACCTCAGCTGTAGACCCCATCAATGTCCCTGGGGATAAAGATAAAGGGTGAGGGGCTGATCCTGCCCTGCTCAGCCTCCAGTGTCTGCATCTCCATAATGGCCCAAGTCCCTTCTGTAAGGACACCACCTGCCCCGGCCAGTGTGGCTCAGTTGGTTGTGCATCACCCCATGCCCCTAAAGCATGCTGGTTGGATTCCCAGTCAGGGCACATGCTTGGGTGGTGGGCTCGAGCCCTGGTAGGGGGTGTGCAGGAGGCAGCCCATCCAGGTTTTACTCTCACATCCATGTTTCTCTCCCTCTCGTGCTCCTTTCCTCTCTCTCTAAAAACCAATAAAAAAAAAAACCTTAAAAAAAAAACCAAAAACACAGACCCTCTTCCCATTTTGTTTTCCTCTAGCTATTCAATCCCAGCCTAATTTACTTCGTTTACTTCATTTCGCCTGTTCCATCTATTGCTTCCACTCCCTACTCCGGCCCACTCTGTACTTGACCTCAGCTAATTGCCCAGTATCCACTCGTCCCAGCCTGCTCCACGCCTTGCTCTCTGGAGCACACATTCCACGCCCGTCTCCTCTACCTATCTTGCCCACGGCATCCCACGTGGGCCACCCCGTGCCGCTGTGCTCCATGTCACCTCCTGCACCAAGCCCCGCACCAGGGCCCGTGGCATTCGTGGGGATAGGACTGTGGAGACATCATTCCGTGAGCCGCCGCCCTGGGGCTGCTCCCGCCTCTCCAGCAAATGCCCAAATGAGCTCATGTTTGTGGTCGGTCTGTTTTTGTTTTGTTTTGTTTTAAAGTCAACAACTGTGAAGGCAAGCGTGGCCTGTCTTTCGGTCGCTAGCTCCCAGACCCCTCTCTGATCAGCCGCCTGTTCCCAGAAGCGTCTGGGAGATGTCAGCAGGGAGCGTTCCCGCACCAGCTGTCCTGGGACCACCGTTCAGAGGCTGCACAGACGGGTCTGATCTGCAGAGGGGCCTGTGGAGCCTGGCGCTCCGCCTGCATCCTGATGCTGCCTTGTGAAGAACATTCTTCGACGGCAGCCGTGCCTTCCGCTCCCCTAATGGTTACGAGGTGATGGGGAAGCACACACGATGCACACACATGCAGGGAACCCTGGGTTCCACTGCGGAAAGCAAAGCTCCGTCGCAGACGCCACAGAGCCAGTGTTGCAGGACTCGTTGGCTTTATGCTGTTCTCTTTGTTGCTGCTAAAATCTCTCTCCTGGAAACCAATCATTTTCTTTTCTTTTTTATTCTCACCTGAGGACATGGTTATTGATTTACTAGAGGCCTGGTGCACAAAATTCGTGCATGGGGGGAGGGGTCCTCAGCCTGTCCTGCACCCTCGACAATGCAGGACCCCTCAGGAGATGTCTGACTGCCTGCTTAGGCCTGATCCAGGGGATGTCTGACTTGCAATCTGGGACTGCTGGCTCCTAACTACTCATATGCCTGCCTGCCTGATCACCCCTAACGCTTCTGCCTGATGGCCTGATCGCCCCTAACCGCCCTCCCCTGCTGGTCTGATCACCCCTAACTGATTCTGCCTAGGCCTTGCCACTGTGGCTTTGTCCAGAAGGAGGACTGGATGACTGGAAGATGTCTGGTTGACCTAGCCTAATTAGCATATTACCTGTTTATTAGTATAGATTAGAGAGAGAGGAAAGGGGAAGTGGAGGGAGGAGGGAGAGAGAGAGAGACATCAGGGTGACTCCCCTACTGGAGATCAAATCCGCAACCTTTTGGTGCACGGGACCATGCTCCACCAACTGAGCTACTCGGCCAGGGCGATACTGGGCTTCGTTGTCGAACACACACACACACACACACACACACACACGTCTATAGAGATAACTTACCAAAGAAATCATTCTGTTTTGACCTGCAGTGACGTGTTGTCACTCACGGGCACATTTTCACATCAGCGCACATGGATCTACCACATTTTTAATTGCCTATATAATTCCACGAATACCCATGTTATTTTGTTGGATGGTTGGAGAACCGTGTCCGCTCTCATAAATCATATTCTGGCAAACATTCTTGTAAGTGTCCCTCCCCCGCACATTCCTGACTGTCACCCTCACTGCACACGTCAGGGCCTATCACCCACCGCGCGTTCCTGTGACTGTTCCCATCAGCAGCGCTCAGAAGCGCGGGGGTTCGCTTGAGAAGTCTGCCTTTCTAAATGGTTAGGTCCCACCAAATTGCCCTTCTGCTTGTCCTTTGAATCAATTTTCCTCCCTCTAGCTAGAGTGCACTTTGGAAAATGAGTTTGATCGTGCGATTCCCCCGCATTAAAAGCAAAGTGACACGCGCACACAAGCATCTCTCTAGACATGGGATGACCTTGGGCCCTGGGGGAACGAACCAGCCTGTGGCCAGGGCCGGAGTCCGGCGCGTTTCAAGAGTGACCCGATGTGTCCACAGGACCATCGGGGATAAAATGTCACCCTTCTGCCCGGGGCTCTTCTCCCAAGGCCCCCAGGAGCCGGGGAGTCAGATACAGGCTCTGGAGACTTCCAGGTGCGGCCACCTGGGACCACGGCTGAGGCCGGCCCAGCCAGACCTGGGCTGACCCCTGGGAGATGGAGTGATCCCGCCAGAGGAATGGAGGTTCGAGGAATCCATTTCTTTGCTCCTGGGAGCTTGGGTTTCACTCCTGTAAAGCGGAAAAAGCACACCTCCCTGGATGGTTTTCGCTAAGTGACAGAGAAGAATTAACGTGTGGTGTGTAAACACCCAAGTGCCGGCTCGGTGTGTGGCATTCTTATCCATCACGTGAAATATGATCATCCCTCTGACATAAATAACTGCTTGATCTATGTGCTTCTCCTGCTCTGGAGTCTCCGCTCTGGTACGCACACCCCTTTCCCTTCCCCTGCACCTCCTTTATCCATCACACCTGACTGGGTGCACCCCAACCCACGGGGCTCCCTTTCGTGGATGGTGGCCCTAGCAGTGTGGACAAGGACTGCGAGGCGACCCAGGAGACCCTCAGCCCACTGGCAGGCCTTGAAGGCCTGGTGCTGGAGTGGGCATCTGGCTGGGCAGGGGCGGGAGGCTGCCCTGGTGAGAGATACCGACCATGTCTGTCTCCAGGGAGGTGAGAGAACAGAGGTGCCAGAAGGTCCTGGGCATCCCCTGCTGCTGCCCCGTGCCCTGAACCGGCCATGCTGGGAGCTGGAGAGACTCCTCCCGGGGAGTCCTCCACAGAGAGCGACGCTGGGGGAGGGAGGCCGCGCTGCTCATGGATGGCGGTGCTGAGCCCACGGGACACAGTCATAGCCCGGAGGCCTCCTCTGGGTGGGAAGACCGAGGTTCAGAGACCCCCGACTGCAGCACCAGGGACCCCCTGGGGCCTCACACACTTGCCTGGTTCCAACCACAGAAGCCAGGAGGATGCAGGACCTGCCCTGAGCCTGGGCAGCCCAGTGACGGTCACACAGACACCAGCACAACGTCTGGCCCAGAGCGGACATCCAGCCCACACAGGCATCCCCTGACCCGCCTGTCTCCCCAGCACCCAGTCTGACCCAGGGAAGGGGAGGGAAATGCCCACTTAGTGTTGACCGACTGGAGATGTCCCAGGAGGCCTGGCTCTGCAGCTGCAGCCCAACCCCAGGACGGCATCGCCTCACACGGAAAGCTCCTGCTGCCCACTCGCCGCGGGCTCTGGGCATGGTGTGTGGGGGTCACCTTCATGTCAGCCCAGGGGGACAGCAGCCAGGCCTGGGTCTGCCAACTGTGACGAACAGAGCAGCCCCTGCAGGGGGTCAGAATTGGTTGAGCCTCCTGGTGAGAAGATCCAATTCTCACCTGGGAAACATGGGAGGAGAAGGGGTACTGCCTGTCGGGGTGCCAAGCACGCCCATCCCAGTCGGATCTGAAAGGCCAGAGGCTGCCCACCCCCTGCCAGCTGAGCAGCAGGTACCAACGACTGGGAGCTTGCCTGAGCAGGCTCAGCTGGGCCTGAGGTGGCCAGGCTGTGAAATGAAGGGCTGTGGACCCTCCAAGCTCTGGAATCTTCTTCTGAGACACCTTCTCACCCACACACCAGCCTGCTCTGAGCTTAGGACATTCACCCACTTCTGGGTCCTGGGGCATCTGCTCTGTGCCAGGCACCATGCTGGGTGCTGGGCCTCTGTTTTGAGGCAG
The DNA here is from genome assembly GCA_004026665.1 of Murina feae. Classification (NCBI taxonomy): domain Eukaryota; kingdom Metazoa; phylum Chordata; class Mammalia; order Chiroptera; family Vespertilionidae; genus Murina; species Murina feae. The sequence continues at coordinate 17,117 of PVJC01034992.1, forward strand.
ACCCTGAGGGGTTCCATGTAACCACATTGTGTGATAATGGCAGCAGGAGGGTGGGGAAGTGCAGGCTGTGAGGGAGCTCTAGAAAGGGCGTCTGGCCCAGGCCAGAGGTTGTCACTTATTCATTCAACAAACACTCATCGAGGCCCGGCCTGTGTGGCTCAGTGGCTGAGCATTGACCTATGAACCAGGAAGTCACCATTTGATTCCCTGTTAGAGCACGTGTCTGGGATTCGGGTTCTATCCCCAGTAGGGGGCCTGCAGGATGCAGCTGAAGGATGATTTTCTTTCACCAATGATGCTTCTATCTCTCTCTCCCTCTCCCTGAGTGCCTTCTATGTACCAAGCATCCTAGGCAAGACACAGTGGACAAGGTGGGCTTGAATCTCCTCTCTCTCTCTCTCTCTTTCTCCCTCTCTCTCTCTCTCTCTCTCTCTCTCTCTCTCTCTCTCTCTCTCTCGTCCTCCCACCCCCTGAGTGGAAAGGGGAGGCAGGGATGAGAGAGAAGGATATCCACAGGACCTGGCCCCTGCCACGCTTCAGTTTCCCCACCTGGAAAGCACCTGTGTGAACCCGATGCCCTCCCTGGGGTTGTCATTCTGCAGGCATTTTATTCACTTTGCTTTTGAGCTCCATCAGCAAATTGTGGGTGATCTGCTTTCTGTTTTTGAAAAGCCTTTCTCTGGTGAATGCAATTTTCAAGTTCCTCCCTGCCATTATACCTTTCTTTTATTAATGATCTGGTCTTTCAAAATAGCCTATTTTTACTTTTCCATTGGCAGGATAATTTCTAGCCTTTTCTCACCACCCATGTCAATTTCCTTTGTTAATTTCCAAGCCTCTGCTTTGCGAAAGGGCCTCACCTCTTAGTACTTAATTGATTTCTTCTATCGCATAATTCCATGGCTTCATCAATAAGCAATTTCAGAGCCACTGTCAATTTCTATTTTTTGTGCCTCATGATCTGCTCAGAGGTGAGTGCTGGATCAGACGGGATGAGCCTTCATTATCTCGCCGATGTCAATTTCCCCCCTGGCCCCTGTCTTCCCTTCCCAGCGAGACACTCTTGGGGACTCTGTTCTCCCTTATAATTATTCTCCACTCCATTCGCTCCCCTGACTTCAGTCCTGTGTGTTAACAGTGTAAATTAACACACGTCTCCTTTCAAATGTTATTTGAACATTCAGGGATTTCATGCCGGGCCCACACTCTCCCCTACTACAACCTGCCATAGACCTAGGCTACCAGGGCTATTGGACGGGCATCCTGGGAGTTTCCCCAGCTCCCAGGGGGCTCTTCCCTGTTTAACACCTTTGTTATGGCTGCTTTCCTCTGCACACATTCAGGTCCAGAGCATGGACTCTGTGTAGGAGG
>PVJC01034993.1:0-18495 GCA_004026665.1 Murina feae
CCAGTTGCCTCCAACCGTCCCCCCACCAGCCTGGTTGCCCCAACTGCCCCCCTACCAGCCTGGTCACCCCATGCAGCCTGCTATTCAGTAGTTTGGTCATCCCTCATTTATACCCCCTGCTAGCCTGATTGCCCCACTCAGCCTGCTGTTCAGTCATTTGGTCACCCCTCACTAATCCCCCTGCTGGCCTTGTTGCCTGTCTGGTTGTTTCGGTTGTGATGGCCCCTGGCTTTTTATATATTAGGATACTTTTCATTTTTTCCCTGTTTTATTAATCTTTTATTTCATCCATATTTTCATTGATTATTATTTCTTCAAAATACTAGAATATAATTTTTTCCTTAAGCCTTCTCTCTTCAACAAAAGTCTCTAAGACATTACACTGAAGGCCTCTATCTTGGGCATGAGAAGATCATGCAGAATACTGCAGTGTGTTTTCACCAGTGTGCTTCCTCCACTTTACCAGCCTCAACTATTACCTCAATTTGCAGCCCAGGTGCTGAACTATAGTTTCTTTTTTGTTTGTTTCTTTCTTTTTTTCCTTTCGTCTTTTCTTTTATTTTTTATCACCATTTTCTCCCCTATTACTTTCTTCCAACTAAACTCTCCCCCCCTTTACCCTTCTCCTGCAATTAAAACACTCTAGTTCCTTTTTAAAAAGTTTTTTGAGAAGCCCATAAATAATACACTAAAAAGCAAAAAGTTCTTGATACTCGCACAACTCATTTTGGGTTGTCTTCTTCGTTTGTATAAAAGGAGACAGTTGAGGGGTTGAATTCATTTCAATACAATTTTAAACATTTTTTATGATGTTCAATTAGTTGTTCGGTATTTCAGTCCAGTTAGAGAAAATAAGCTAATTAAACGTAAGAGAGTGAACTTGGAACACCTCAGATTATAATTCTTATTTCTAAAAATTCCATTTTATTAATGTACATAATAATATATTAAATATTTATACCCATAAAATTATCAAAGAACTACAGAATAACAGAGAATCATAGAAATTAAATATTAGAAAGTACTTAGAGGTCTAGCATCTCACCTGAGACAGAAATGTTTTCGTTCAACAACTAACTTTGTTTTTACGTTTCCTTTTTAAGGATGTTTATTACTTCTCCATTTTAGACAGCTCTAAATATATTTAAATGTTCCTTTATATAAGCCAAAGTCTGTCTACCTCTAACTCGTATAAAATCCTATTTATTATGTCATTACAGTCCTTCAGATATTAGAAGACAGCCAGCATTAATCCCATTTTTGTTCTTTACTCTTGCTTCTTAATCTTCTTTCTGGATTTAACAGTCTTAGCTCCTCTACTCAACTGATATCATGGTTAGGTATCTTACTTCTGGATACTTACTAATTTTTTATTATTCTTAAATGAGTCCTTATGTGTGCATCCATGGATCATATCCAGGGGTCCTCAAACTACGGCCCACGGGCCACATGCGGCTCGCCGAGGACATTTATCCGGCCCGCCAGGTGTTTTGGCCACCTTGTTTTTTTTTACTTCAAAATAAGATATGTGCAGTGTGCATAGGAATTTGTTCATAGTTTTTTTCAAAACTATAGTCCGGCCCTCCAACGGTCTGAGGGACAGTGAACTTGGCCCCCTGTTTTAAAAGTTTGAGGACCCCTGGATTAAACAGTGTCATCAGTATTTGTGCTATACTAGTAAAATATGTAGACCTGATGTAATTAGATAACAGGTAAGTAAAGGATTTTGAAGTGAGTGCTAGATAGGTTTTAAATGTAAGAGAGAGCTGAAAGGAAAGTCAGCTGAAAGCTACTCTAGAAAATGAAGTATAAGGTGATGAGGATCTGGATTGAATAGCGATAAAAATGGAACAGAATGGACAATTACATTTGGTGTTTCAATGCAAACATTATCAGGATTTAGAAAATCGGGTAATCCCATGGATGAAGGTGATTCAAGTATACCGCAGGTTTCCTAACATGAGTGACTGATAAAAAATGTTAGCAGAGACTAGAATAGAGACCTAGTTTGAGAGCAAATCAGAGAAAATGAGCTTGCTTGAAATTGAGACAAAATTAGGACATCCATTTAGAAATCTCTCCTGGAGATAATAGAGAATGGAACTGGAAATGTATGTATCTGAGATATATCTAGATGACCATCAGAGTCAAGATAATAATTGTAGTCCAAGGACTGATCATTAGTCTGATGGACAGATGAGGAAAGAAAAGAACAAAAACCCTGGGACCAAGTTTTGAGGAGACACATAGTTGACATGGCTCGTGGCAGAAACCAGGGAGGAAGTACAAGAGTAGCAGATCTTCATGTCAGTGACATTACAGGACACTAGTAAGGTTATAGAGCTAATGTTCTGGAAATGTTGACGTGGTGAAACTATAAGAAAATCCGTTTGAGTTTTAAAAACTTGATTATGTTATTATGTCCCAAATTGTAGAAGCATTTTTTTTTTTAATCCTTAGAATTTCTGAAGCTCACTCCCTGTTGAAAAGAGGAAAATGTACTCATTTGGGCTGTCACAACTATATATGCTTTTTAAAAGTAAATAGTCATTTAGTTATCTTAACTATTAGAAATAATTAACACTCTATAAGAAAATGTGGGCTTATGTTTTTTTTTTATTTTAATGCTTCAGTCAATGAAACATGGTATCCATGAGACCGAAATATCCAGATGAAAAGAAACCAGCCATCAGCATGATTTTTCTACACAATGTTTACATTTAAATATGCACAGACAATTGATGATTCACAGTATTTTGTGAAATATTGAACTTGGTTGATTGCATTTCTTTACAACTAAGATTACAAAATTTCAAAAGTCATAACTATTTGCATTTGTGTTTTTCCAATGATTCTATAATTTTAGGAGACCTTTCCTTTGCATATTGCATTTCTGGTTTTTCAAAAATATCTGTGTGTGTGAGTGTGTGTGTGTGCATGTATATTTTATTGATATAAATAACAATGTTTTCATTATCATGGGGATGGGGGACAGTTTATATGCCACTATTAAGTATTGTCACCAACAGTCTACCTAAATGATCTTGTGTGTGTGTTTGTGTGTACAGCCACAGTTCTTTCAAGAGACACCTACCACGGCAAATGCATGTGTCCAGTGTCGATTTTAGTATAGGCACAGAACCCGTTTTACAAAGAGGAGAAACAACAACCAGCATTGGGAGGATAAAACCAGAGCTCTACAAACAGAAATCAGTCGACTCTGAGGGCAACAGGAAAGAAGATGTCAAAACCTGTGGGAAACTTAATTTTACTCTCCAGTATGATTATGAAAATGAACTTCTGGTTGTTAAACTCATCAAAGCTTTAGATCTCCCTGCTAAAGACTTCACAGGAACGTCTGACCCATATGTGAAGATGTATCTTCTCCCAGATAGAAAAAAGAAATTCCAGACCCGTGTGCACAGAAAGACTTTAAATCCTCAATTTGATGAAACTTTTCAATTTCCTGTAGCATATGATCAAATAAGCAACCGAAAACTGCATTTCAGTGTATATGACTTTGACAGATTTTCTAGACATGACATGATTGGAGAAGTGATTCTTGATAATTTGTTTGATGTCTCTGATCTCTCCAGGGAAGCCACAGTATGGAGAGATATCCATTGGGCTACTGCAGTAAGTAATAATTCTAATATATTGCTTTTTATTTGACCTGCAGTGGTATATAAAACAAAGTATTACCCAGCTTTATTGAAATAAGTTTACAAAGTTATGGCATTTATGTGCAAAGAACCTGTAAAGGTAGGACTTGATTACATGCAAGCAGTAACTCAGGTATTTAACAGTATATAGCTATCATTAGTGATTGGATAAACTAAAAAAAGTTCTTGTAAGTTACTAAAAGTAACAATTCTTCTAAGAATCTCAAAACACTAATCAGAAAGATAGTGTTTATAGCAGGTCCCCTCTGTTTATAGCAGGTCCATTTACAATAGCTAGATCTGGAAACAGCCCAAGTGCCCATTGAGGAGTGGATAAAAAAGCTGTAGTACATTTATGCCATGGAATACTTACAATGTAGTAAAAAAGAAAGATTTCACCCTTAGAGACAGTGTGAAGGGACCTGGAGAGTTTTATGCTAAGTAAAATAAGTCAGAGAAAGACAAGTATCCATGATCACATTATATGTGGAATCTAATGAACAAAATAAGCTGATTAAAAAAATAATCCAGAGACATAGAAGCATGGAACAGACTGATGAGTTTCAGAGATAAGAGGGGATGTAGTGGGTGGGGAGAGAGTAACTAAAGAATTTATATGTGTATTTGCATAACCCATGGACACAGACAATAAATAGTTCAGTGAGGACCTGAGGAGATGCAGGGTGGTGGGGGTCAATGAGTTTTAAAACATGGACATCTACACTGCTTTCAATAATAGCGATAATTTTTTTAAATAAACACAAATAAAATAGAATAATTATTTGTCACCTATTATCAGCACTTAATTACCTCATAGATAATATTGACTTATTTAAGATGACTGTGTTCCTCAGATCAAGCCTAAAATGTATTTTGGTAATATTTTGAAAAGTCTTTGGTTTGGACTAAAACAGCCCATTCCTTCAGAAGCTTTTTTGGGTTAGACACAATTACAGTATTTGAAATGCTGAATGGTCAACAAGTGATTTTTTACATTAGAAGTTTTAATTACAAAATGCTTTTTCTGATTATAAAATAACTTTAATATGAAAAAATTGGAAAAAAGCACAAAGTACTCTATAATGCTATCAATTATATATAATATCATGACATATTGCTTTTAATTTTTTTCAATGCATGTTTAAAATTGCTAAAATCAAACTAAGTTTTAAAATATTTCCACTTATTTTCTTTCATGCTATATTTGTTTTGGTGCATGATGTTTACATTTATGATCCATTTATCTAACCATTCTTTTATTGTTGGACATTTGAGTTAGGCATAAATTTTGTTATACTAAAAATTATTGTGTTTTTTACATAACTGTTTTTTTATTGTTCCTTATTAATCTTCACCCGAGGATATTTGTCCAAATGAAGTCTAAAAATTAGTATAACCTTTTAAGAAATTGATAGTGGATTTTTTTTTTACATTTGTAAGTTTTTGTGTTTTAAACTGGTCCTTACTAATAAATTATTTCTATACAAGAAGGATTTATATTTTTAACAGAAATTAACAGGCATTTTTAAATGTCAAATAGAATGATAAAAGAAATAACAAAGGTGTGTCTTTATTATGTCCAAAAAGTAATTTTTACTTTAGGATTATCTTACTATATAGAACAAATATTGCAAGCCAATCACCTCTTGCACCACAGAAATATCTCCAACGTAGGGAAAAAAATCACTTTGAAGAATGGTATGTATGTGTACGTATGTCTGTAATGTGAAAGAGAAATATTTATTTACATTCAATTATATATACAAAAAAATCTATGTAAAGACACGGAAGAATTTAATAATATTAATTACTTATTGGAAAAATGGTAAAAATGGAATGATATAGAAAAGGAATGCTTTTGCCAATATATTTCTTTATATACATTTTATTTTAAAACTGTGAGTATATTATGAAAATATTTAACTTTTTTCAGAAAGTCAGTCATTATAAAGACTAATGTATTTTGAATATTTAAATGTAGTTTTCTCATGCACTCAAGAAGCCATTGAAAGTAAAGGAAAAGTGTTTTTTTTAGCAAGTACTAATTTTATTTTACTATTTATTTGCTCATCCATCCAATGAACAATTTTCAGCACCAACCATGTTTTAGACGCTCAGGAATTCTCACGAGAAAGGAAGGTGTATATGTATAACTACATTATAGCTATAAATGCTTGAAAGTGTTACCTTCTAAGGATCTGTCAAATACTGTTTGAAAGAGTAGGCCTTTAAATAACAAATACAAGAAACTTGTGTCCATTGTACCAACCATTCGGAGTGGTAAACGCACTAGCTGAGCTTTGGTTTAAAGTAATGTGTTTTATTTCACACTAGACGCCTGGTGCACGGATTCGTACACCAGTAGGTTCCCTCTGTCTTGCCTGCGGAGATCGGGCTGAAACCGGCTCTCCAACATCCCCTGAGGGGTCCCAGATTGCAAGAAGGCAGTTCTCGGGTGACACACCCCAGAAACGGGCTCCCTCCTTACTTCTCCCAATATTATGTCACTTTCTCTCTGTATCTGTCTCACTTCTTTCAGCTCACTTTACCCTAAGTTTGGTGGTAACTGATGACTTGTGGGCGTATAGCTGGGAAATGCAATTATTTAGCAAACAGGATTTACTTAGCCTGGACTCCAGTTGGGCTAGGCAGGACCCTGCTCAATATCAGGCTCTCACCAAGGCTCTTCTGCCCAGGTAGAGTCCTGTGGCTGTGGGACCCTCCTTCTTCCCACCTGAGCTGCTCCTTCACCTCCTTCCTTCCCCGAGGTTGCCTGCTGTCTGCCTGGAAGAAGGGAAGCCGTGGCTGGTTTCATAGCCAATAATGGTGGGAAAATTAGCTGCCTCCACTGGAAGTCAATATTAAGTGTATGGGCCTGTGCAGGCACCAGCCAGACATCGGGGCTGCAGCCAGTAGGTCCTGCATTCTCATCATTTAGCGAATTGAGTCGATAAGTTTCTGGAAGGGCCAGACCCATGACTTCTGCAATGGGCTAGCGGCCTGGGGGCGAGCCAGACGTGAAGTGGGAAGCCAGTGGGCACCGGTGGAGTCCCTAGGCCTGGTCTGTGGGGGTCGGGCCAAAACCAGCTTCCCAACATCCCCTGAGGGGTCCTGCATTGCCAGAGGGCAGTTCTTGAGTGACACACCCCAGAATCAGGCTCCCTCCTCTCTGATTCCAGGTGCATTACCTGAGAACCAATAGCTGCCAAGTCACTGCTGCTCAGCAGCTCTTGCATTGAGCGTCTGCCCCCTGGTGATCAGTGTGTGTCATAGCTGCTGGTCGGCTGGTAAGCCAGTCGGCCAGTTGTTTAGGCATATGTGTGTGTGTGTGTGTGTGTGTGTGTGTGTGTATACACTAAAAAATAATTTTTCTTATTTCTGTGAATATTTTTAATTCTTCCCCTAACCATCCTGGATCAGCCTCAGGATTAGAATAATACTGTATATTTTTGCATTTAGCGCTCAGTAAACTCTCTTATAAAGTTTGTTAACTATGGAATAATATTTTAAAAGGGGAGGCAAAATCCCAACCCCATTCTATGGAAAACAGTGTGGTGAAGAGCAGGGCTGTAAGGAATCGATCTTTTTGACCAGAGGCTGTTTTGCAAGATGTCCTGGGTACAGCAGGCGGTATTGTAGCCACAAGCCTGCGGATTGCCCACATCTGCTCCTTGGTGGGCATAACTAATGTTCTATTTCATCTCTGCTGTAAACCTGACCCTGGAGTGTCACAGATACCACATCTGCTAACAGGCTGCTGCCAATTATTAACACAAATTATGCAAATAAACTCCAGGATCCTAACTGTCAGGTCTTTAAGCTATTTTGCTGGAATTGATAGGAGGCATCTATGTTGCAATATACAATTAAATTTAAATTAAGTTTAAAATAATAGACTCTACCATAGACTATCACAAAACTATGAGAATGTTGAAGTCTGATTCTTCTTGATGTTAATGCTTGCTCAACCCAGGCCAACTGTTAAACTTTGTCTCATTTATGTACATATCTATGTACATTTAGAGTACAAGGCTCAGTGTCCATTCGGTCTGTTTTGACTATACTTTGCATTTCAAGTGAAAAATTAAAGATAAATTAGCTTTTAAATAGCCTACAACAATGATTATATTAGCCTTTCTACTATCAGTTTAAGCAGATTTCTGTAATATTGATTACAGTGTTCTATTTCACCAAACAAAAAATAAGAATTAAGCATATTTAAAACTTTAATTTGTGCCACCAGATTTAGACTTAATTCAACACTGATGCCATACTTTTTAAATAAATACAGAATTGTTAGGTAAGCACAATGTGATGTTTTGATTCAGTGAAAGAATGTCATTCAGAACTTGATAGTGAAAGCTAACTATATTTTAATCATGATATTTGTGGTTGTTTATAAAGCAAGATGATTTTTTTCCAAATTCTTTGTATCTACATAATTTACAATCTAAATTTCTTCATTGTTCTCTAAAGATTACAATTGCCATCTAATCTCTCCCTCCACACACTTCTCTCTCTCTCTCTCTCTCTCTCTCTCTCTCTCTCTCTCTCTCTCTCTCCCCCCCCTTCCTCCCTCCCTCCCTCCCTCCCTCTCATTTAAGTAGTGTAGCCTATATGACTTTGGGAATGTTAATAAATCTCTCTAAGTCATAATTATTTTATCTGTAGAACGGGAATTATGACAAGGCAAGAAGGCCAGCTATAACTTGTTAAATAAACTAAATAAGATACGCCCTTAGCACAGAACCAGACATTTGTAAATTCTCACTGTATGTTAACTGCAAAGTATTAGCAGGATGGTATCTCAGGATATGTTTTTGGTTGTTGATGTAGCTTACATTTTAAATAGGAAAGTAGATCTTGGTGCTAAACATGGCTATTCTATTACTAGGGTAGGAGCTACCTTTAGGTTCTGTTTTTCTACTTGGGTCAGAAAGTTTTGTGTGAGGAGTAATTTAATGTTTTTAGTTACTGTATGCTGTGATTCTGTGAGTAGATACTGGTTTTATTTTTTCTTTTGATGATGTATATACATACTGTCGCCTAGCATGCCCTCGTCTCCCACTTGATTTGACTCTTCCCTTTCCACTAGGCACTTCCTCCTCTGTGTCCTTCACCAGTCTACATGCTCTTGTAAAAACCTCAGGAGCGAAGGATGCCGGCTATCTTCTGTGCATCCCTTTAGGCTCAATCTCCACTGTTCTCTTCCCTGTTTGGTGCCAAGATTCTCTGCCCCCTGCAGAGATGTGAGGTCAGGAGGAGAATGACGTTCAGATATGTATTCTCTTCAGATCTTCCTCTGTGAGGTTACCCCAGGCTGGTATGTCCTTCACCTGAGGTAGTTCTTCTCAAAGTAGACTTTTCTCTCAAATCCAGGTAACTGTCCTCTCCTTTGCCCTTTCAGACTTAGGGGTCCTACAGCCTCTCCTGTCTCCAGCCTCTGGACACTTGGACCAACTCTTGTCGTTTCCTACTCCCTGCTCAAATCTCTGTAAGTGGTCCCTTAGTTAGGCCCTGTGGAGTTACTCTGATTTGTGCATATCTTTTGCTTCCTCCTGGATCCCTGACTAACACCCTGAAGAAAGAAAAATTTTCTTAATTACAATCAGGTCAATTTCCTTTAGCCACCTAGGACTATGCCAGGTACCTACAATATTCTATGTGTTCATTACCTTGGGAGGCACCAAATTAATTCCTTAAAGTCTTGATATTAAGACAAGTCTTTTCTTCCACCACAGAAAGTGAGAGGGAACCATGACCATTGCTAAAACCTTCTAATCTTTATTACACAGAAAATTTCAAAGGAACTCCTTCAACTGGAATGTTATATGTCATCAAAATTTTAAAAAGTTAGAGTTCCTGTCACTTAAACTCTAGGTTTCAGTCAAGAATAATACATTACTTATTTAGAAGAATCTGGAAAAAATAATTTTATGTTAATTTTATAGTTTTCAAAACACATATTTATCTATTCAATGTCTTACTTTAGAAAGTTAAAATAAAAACACTTGTAAAATGATATACCTCACCCTGCTTTTTAAGTAGAATCTACTGAATAATTTAACCTTTTCTTAATAGTGGTGATCTTTAGCACCATTAACCATTACAATACATTTTATAGGTAGGCTTTTATTTCTGTTGATTGCTCTTCTATTACATTGTTTTATCTTCACTGTAAAGGTTCATGCTTCTTGCATTCTTTACATCTCCAATTTGTTGCTTTCAGATTGTATAATAAAACACCTAAGTTGGGAAAGTTGTGTATAAATAAAATAAATCTTAAACAATGCCCTGATATCTTGTTCTCAGAATAAAGTGCATGAGTCTTGTAACAGGTCAGGAATGTTTTCATATTAACTTAAAAGTTTATAGCTGTGAGCTGAGTAGAATTTTTGAGAAATTCTACTGTCTAAATTTTTGAGAAATTCATATGTCTAGGTCATATGAGAATATTATTATAGAACTGGTAGAGTTCAAGTGTGATCATTCCATTTTATAGTTTTAAAAAATCATTTAAATTCACTCAGACGATTAAAGAAGCTAGGCTCTGAACCTTTAATTAACTCTTAGTTCAGTGTTGTTTGCCTTGATTTATATCAAAGTGTTAACATGCTAAAAACAAATGGAAAGAATTGACTATTTTAAACATGAAAGTTCAACTTTTGACTTCCAGGATTGAAATCTCAGAATACTTATATAGTTTAAATAAAATGTTGATGATACTTATGACAAAATATATATACATGATCTTTACAACTTACAATCTTATAAAATCCATCTTGTTAACAATATTTATCTAAATTCCTGGAGAGCTAAGCAGTAATTCTGAGCATCATTCAGACAAGCAGTTGGTATCAGTGTTACTCAGGAAATTTCTAGGCAATGTTTTTCTCTTAGATGTAATTAGTGAAAACCTTATATCTGGGATATAATTTAATTGGGTCATTTGCCTCTTGTGGTATTTTACCACTTGGAGTTTGTAGGAGATAAGGAGAAGCTTTTCAGCCCCACAGTGTTTTAGTAATACATGGTCTGTTGCCAGTTTTAGGAGTTTAGCATATTTCTAAAGGTATTGTTGAGTTACCTTATCTCTCTTGTATTTAACTAGTTTAGTCACTTATTATTAACATGCTATTGTGTAGTAAAAAGAATATGCAGTTCAATTATAAGTATGAATGTTCAAAATATTCTCCTCCACAATAGATTGCATTTAACAGCTTCCTATAAATCAGGTAACTGATTTTCTAATTTTTAGCTTTGACATCTAAGACCATGAAAACAATTTTGTTTGTTTCCCTGACTAGTAACATTGGAAGCACCATTTCCATTAGGGACGGTGCAGAGGGAGAGAAAAAACCCCAGCAAGTGAAGTGTGTGTGCTTTAACTAGAATCCTGGCTCGGCTGCCTTCTCTCTCTCTCACTGGGTAAGCTGCTTAGCAATTCTGAACTTGTTACTTCATCATGTAAAGACAAAAAGAAGTTTATACTAATATCAAAGCCATAGGAATATTTTGAAAATAAAATGAGATAATAAATGTGAAGTTTTTGTAAAATTTAAAGTTGCCAAGTGTCATAATCTTGCACATAAAGAAAACAACTATCTGCTACCCAATTGACTACTAACATCCCAATTTCTTTCATGTTTTGAATGTCTCACCCGAACATTTAAATTTTTTAAAAGTACACCTTTGTGTATTTTTTAATGACTGAGAGATACTTATTCTGAACTCTTTAACTCAATCTTGAAATTGAATAAAATACAACAATGTTGTAAAGGATTATACCATGGCATATATTGCATGAAGTCTTTCCACAAACTAAGTAAACCAAAGATCTTACTGACCGAACATCACTTTTACTGATGTTTTCAGGGGTGCTTTTAATTTTTAAAAACTGTGCACAATCCCATACCCATAGTAAGTGAAGGGATGCTTCACAAATGCTGTATGCCCCATCAAATACCAGTCTACAGAATAGCATAGACAACAAAAGCGGAAAATTATGCCAAATAGATTGCTATCATACCAAGTAGACTGCAAATGTTTTAACTTGTGATCTAGTTATATATCGAGAAGCAATTGTTATAGCTTGCTCATCCAGAGAAAATAATGGCTAAATAAACCATTTTGTAATAGAGGCTTGCTGCCTGCTCTGTCTCTTGTAGAACAAGCATTATAAATTCATCTATTCAACCAACTTCTCTTTAGTTTTTCTATTTACCACCCACTCTCCTGGATGTTACAGGACAGAAAATGTCCCCATTCTCTGAGTCCTACTTTGTAAGAAAGGAGACACATAATAACAAAGGAAATATATAATGTGCCCAATGAATGCAAGTGCTTTAAGAAACATGAGGCCGAGTAGGGATAGGATGTGGTGGAAGGGCAGGGTCACTAGATAGGGTGGTCAGATAAGGCCTCTGATGAGAGTGATAGCAGATGAAATCAGAAAGACAGCTGAGGGTCAGGTTATTGAGAGGCCTTAGGCCATGGAAAGAGCTTTGAATTTTATTCTGAGTGCCTCTGGAAATTATTCATGACTTTTGATCAGAAGTGAGCCATTGTCTCGTCAATAAACCTCTGGCTACTATGTGAAGAATAGATTTTAGGGAGCAGGAGTGAGGCCATGTGAACCAATTTAAGGTAGACTCGAGAATTGTGAAGCCAAGTTCATCCAGTCCAAGGTTATGTACAGCAATACTGACAGGGGTTCCTTTAGTTAGGAATTTTATAAAGACACTTAAAAGCATCAAATACTCTAAGGAGAGCTGTATACAGTTTATTACACTAGTTTCTATGCCCCTATCTATAAATAATAATTAGGTTTGAGAATAAGCCTCTAGCCCCACTCACCAAGAAGCTTAAGATACCTTTTATCCAGTATGTTAAAGGGGAGAGTTCTCATCAAATGTGTGTCCTCTTCTTGTCCTAATGTCTGTATTGGGCTTTGCTTCAGGATCCTTATTACAGAGGTAGTTAGGACACTTGATTTGCTAAATTCAGGAAAGGCTGTCTTAAAGCCTCAGCTCTATCTCTACAACTTGAGCACATCGTGGCTGGCGGTAGCTGAGACTACAGCTGTGTAGGACAGAATAAGAACTAACCCATTTTGTCAGGCAGAGATATTTCCCACTTGCATTGGAGCTGGAAATGGTTCTCCCACTGAGCAGCCACAAGGCACGATTCAATAGCATCCCTGGCAACAATTGCTCTGAGTTGCAACTGTTAATCACTTAATGCTCGTCGGGGTTTGCAATTACCCCGTCTCTAACACCGCCATGTTCTCTGCCCTTTTCTGCCCTGAGTCTGGAAAATTTCACCTGGATGGGGTACCAAGGCCAAGCACAACTCCTAATGGTATATGCTTAATACATAGTGCATCTCTTCCTTCTTGCAGAAAGCAAGCAGGTCCTACTGAAGGGGACCTGGTAGCATTTCCTCTGTCTTTAAGTGGAGATGGCAGGAAAGACTCCATCATGGAAAATGTGATTAAAAAAAAAAAAAAAAAAAAAAAAAAAACAATAACCTCCTGGAATCTAACTAGGTTTTGTGAAAGAACCCTCCTTTGCCTCTTCCTGCCCCCACCTCATTGAACATGATGAAATCTAATTTAACCAGAATCACCGGGAGAAGGAAGGGCAGGGAGGATGTGCTGTGTGGAAATTGTAGTTCTTTGAAAGAAAAGGAGGGAAGCGGGCTATGGAGCGAGGAAGGGTTATAGTGTTAATTACATTTCCTAATTGCATTTTAAGGTAGGAAGCACATCAAACAGCTTCCTTCTTCTTGTGTGCCTCTCGGAGTCACTAGACAGCTTCTGCTGGCGGGTTGGAGGAGGTGGCCAGATGTTCAAAGACAAAAAGCAATTTATACACCTCAGGAATACATCTGGCTCCGAAATGCCAATGTGCTATGGAATTACAGCACACAGTATCCCAAATCACACTAGACCAGAGGGACCTGTCGAGAAATAAAGTTCAGAAAAACTGATCAGTAAGTATCCTCTAACTTTAGCTCCCCAAACCAAAAATATATCTTTAAATGGCTCAGAACTGTTATGACTGTTAGTTTATTGTACTTTCAGGGCCACAATATAGGGACATGCCCTTGCACAATTCTCAGAGGCTCCACTCACAAAGCCCACAACACCCACAAACAGTGTTGCAAGTTTCTCACTTGTCCCCTGCTTACTGAGTAGCCTTCACACTTTGAGCAGCCATCCCTACTGCCATTGAAGTCATGATCAGGGCTGATGCTTTTTCCATTTATTCATTCACTTCTTCACTCAATAAACTTTGTATTAAGCATCAATCTTAAGCCAGTCACTGACCCCAGAAAAATTCTTTTAAACGGAAAAAAAATAGTAATGTTTGAATATCTACTATGAGTCAGGCAGCAAATGAAGCCAAGGACATACATTATCTTTTAATAGCAGCCCTTTTAAATCTAAATGGATCCTGTCTGGGAAATGGTTATTGGCTATGGAAATGGATCTCATTCTGACTATAGAGAAAATCAGGGTTGACCTGAGGAAGTATTCTAAGGGGTCCTGAAAATGCGGTCACTGTGTTGCCATTTAAATTATACTCTGCCATTGCCAGAGCCTGTGGTCTCTGTTTGCCTTCTGGTCTTGTGGGACATTCCAACCCTCAAAGCCTCTTTATATGCATCTCCCTCTGTTTTTAATTCCCTTTATCTTTACTCATTCTTAAAGGTTCAGATTAAATGTCATGCATTTAATTACTCTGAAGTCTTCCAAGGTCTTCATGGGAAGAATAGGGTACTTTTTATCTCGGTTCCTATAATTAAAACCCAAAAATTTCTCCAGAAATCCCTTGGAACACTGGATCAGAAAAAAAAATCTATATAATAAAGAGCTAATATGCTAATTAGACTGAACAGTAGAATGACCATCTAAACAACGTTCCAAATTACCATCTGAATGACCTTCCAGATGAAGCCAGGGCTGCGAGGGGTTGCAAGGGCTAGCAGAGGCTATGAGGGGCTGAGAGGGCTGGCTGGGGCAGCCGGGGCTGCGAGGTCCGAGCCCCTTGCACAAATTTTGTGCATCGGGCCTCTAGTAAATAAATAAAAAAAAGAAACGTACTATAAAATTATGCAGACATGTGTTTCTGCTTGCTTGCTTCCTGATTAATTGCATGATATCCTGAGAGGTTACATGACTTATTTAAAAATCACATATAAACAAACCCCATAAGGAGAACAAATTTGTCTTGGTCATCAATGTTCCCCTGATAACTAGAATATTGCCTGGCATTCTGGATGCTGTCAATAAACAATAGTATACTAATGAATGAAAAAATGTTTAGAGATTGACATGGCATTTGATATCACTAGAGTGCAGAGTTTTGGAGTTGCAGAAACATCATGAGAAATTCGTATGATGAATGTAGAAAAACACGTAGGGACCAGATTCTTAGGAACGACATGTGTAATGTGAAGGAAGGTGGACTCTATATTTTAGGCCCTATGTGTTCAACACATTTCAGAGAGTAAAAAACAACCCCCCTGAGATTTTTAGCATAGCCAGGAGACAATATAAATGGCAATGCATGTTCATTATCCTTTAAGGTCTTTCCTCTTGATCACCAACCAGATCAACCCTGATGCACTCTGCCTTAAGGATTACATCCTCCTCATCTAGTGCGTCATCTGGAAATCTGCATGATAGCCATTTTGTATGACTATCTGTTCTTGAACTTGAAATCAAGTTATTAGCACCAATTGATCCTATGTGGTCTGTCTTATGAGGCTCCACCAGTTCTATAGCAATCAGGGCCTAAAAATGCCTGTCCATACATTCCTGAACATGCCTGAAATATATGTGCTAATTAATTTTCATTTTTTTCAGTGCTTAAAATGACAAACTTTTAGAACGGAAGATAAATTAGTTCATCTCTTTGATCACCTTCATGTTGCACCAAAAAAAACTGAAATCAAGTGAGGTTAAGTGTATTGCTCAAGGTTAAATGCCGTAATTTTTTTTTAGGCAAATGGGAGATGTCATCAGAGAGAAATAAAAATATTAGGGTACTTTGAATCCAGTAGACCTGGATTTCAGAGTCTGCATTTCACTCTAGCTTCATTTTATGAGCAGGTGGATGAAGGACTAAAGTAATTTGATAAAGAATCTCGTTTGCTCTAGTAACACATTGTTTAACGTTGTGTGGAAAACCATCCGCCCTCTTGCCAACCAGGAAATGTACAAGGCAGGCTGCATTTAGGGTGCTAAGTGGATGTGATGGCTGCTGTTACCTTGGCAACCACTGTTTGTTTAAAGGTTTTTTTTCCCAATAAAGTCTTAATGATTTTTACTTTCTAATATATCACTGAATTTAAACCTTTCTTTAGCCAGCATCTTCCCACACCTGTTTACTTCAATGCCCTCTCTCTTCTATCTTTTTCCACCCTAACCTAGCTTCCTCAAAAGAAACATTTTTCAAATTTTGTTACCATTCTTACTAACTATAGTTCTCACATACAACATTATTCCTCGTCTTCCCTCTTAATCCCATCTGTTTAATTTTTTGAACCCCAGTGTAATGATTATTCTCCTCCCGGACTACTTCCCTTGGCTATCACACCCTTGAGGATGGAGCTCGCAGAGTGCCTTCTCTAGGTCTCTTACACTCAATTGCTGTAGTTTGATCTTGCTGTTAGTTCTATTAGTCCTGAAATAGGGTGTTCAGTGCAACTATTAGTATATCAATTTATTTTTCCAATGATTTTTTATTGGTGAAACAGTGCACGGAACAAAACTACTTCATCACTGTGACTTCGTTTGTGAGGTTGACTATGGCCTTTCACCAGCTCTGTCTGTGGAGCCAGGATGAAGAAATCAAATGTACAGGTCCTGACCCAGCCAAAGACTGTCTCTGTGAATGTTCAACCAAATACATTAGTGTGTCTGAAATGAAAGGGAGTTCTTAGGATACTTACATCCTAGACTTTATAGCCAGCTTTCAAATGATTATTTGCCCAAAGATACCAGTGTTTTCAAATTTACGAGATAAAGTTCATATTTATATAGAATTGCAGTAAATAAAATTACCCATAAATAAAAATTTCAGAAACTCAAAGCTTTTCATTGTAAGCCAAATTTTCCACTTCAAACATTTTAAGGATTTTGGATAAAAATAATTGTAAAAAATGGTGTACATGTCTCTACCTTCTTCAATAGAACTTTTAGGATATTTCCCTTAGCTTGGTGACTCAGAGTCATCATTTTGAATAGTAATTTCTTTTCAAGGCTATAACAAGCTCTTGTTTTTAAGTTGCTGAGGCATTAATGTTAGTTCCCCGTGATACAAAATGACCTAGATTGCTATCTTTTTCAGAGTATTGGCTTCTCTTTTATATGTATGACATCTTTGCAGCTATCATTTATTTCTGTCTCCACTAGACCTAATGCTACATTTCCCCACCTCCACATTTCGCATGAGTTTTGACCTGATATACATTGATTTACTAAGTAAACATTCTTGTTAGAATTTTGTCTAAAATCATAGTAAATGGGTGCTGAATAAGAAATGATACAGTCTCATTAAATAAGAGGTTTATTTACTGCATAACTTTTTATATTTATGCTGGTTGTTCGAACATCTTCCAACTTATTTCCTGGTTCTTTGCCAAGCATCAGAGGGTTCAGATTGTTGAGACTGAGTGTGGTCTGGAGCAGTGAGAGAAGAGGCAGCAATTAGAACTTGACCGGCTCCCTGGAGTTGGCCATCAACCAGGACAGCCTTGGTGATGGGCAGTGGGGATCAGTGCACACCAGCTCAGAGCACTGTGGCCAGAATCCAGAATTCTGCTGCCACATCTGCTGGAGGACCTTGTTTAAGGTCACATAGCCATTTTTCTTCATTATGTTCATTTTTCATGATAATGTCTTTGATCACTTCCGGATTTTAAAAGTTGAAGAATAATGGCATTTACCTTAGAGAGCATTCTGCCCTTTTCAGTATGTAGGCAGCTCTAGTTCTTCCACAGCTACATTTCCTGAAGGGAACATTTCATCTGCTGAAGAATGAAACTTTCGTGCAATTATCATAGATCCATATTATAAATCAACTAGGGGCCCGGTGCACGAAATTCGTGCACAGGGGGGGGGTGTCCCTCAGCCCAGCCTGCCCCCTCTCACAATCTGGAACCCCTCAGTGGATGTCCTGTGATGGCCCCAGTCTGCCAGGTGCCGTGTGTGTGTGTGTGTGTGTGTGTGTGTGTGTGTGGCCACTGGGGACCTGCCCCCAGCCACATCTGAGGCTCAGAGCAGTCCTCCTGTGTCTACCTGCTGGGGGCCTGCCCCCAGGCTTGGAGCAGGCACCCCCTCTATGTTGATCTCTGAAACTCTTGCCCTCCCCTGCATGTTGTTCTCTTTTTTTGAGCTATGGCCAGGGCTGGGTGCTGCCTGCCTCCCAAGCTTGCCTACTGTCCATCTTCCTCCAGCCACCAGAAAGCAGGGAAAAGCCCGCCTCATGGTCAGGCCAGCCTTTTCCTGCTCCCTGATCCCCGGAAGGGACCTGGGCAGCCGCCAAGCAGGCTGAGATGCCCCCACTGCCTCTTTCCCACTCACCGGTACCCTGCTGCCTTGCTTTCCCACTCCCCAGTGCCCCGCAAAGGGCCTGGGAAGCCGCCAAGCAGGCCAAGACCCCCCCCCCCGCCGCCTCTTTCCCGCTCCCCGATGCCCCTCAAAGGGTCTGGGCAGCCGGCAAGCAGGCCACCAACCCTGCCGCCTCTTTCCCACTCACGGATCCTGGGTCCTGCGCTGTTTCGCCCTGCAGCCGCTCTGTGCACTAGGGAGGTCCCTCAGCCC